>CAUYSK010117676.1:0-27757 GCA_963575035.1 Avahi laniger
GGCACTCACTCTAGCCCGGGCAACAAAAGCGAGACTCTGTCTCAAAAAAAAAAAAAAAAAAAAAGGACACCCATAACCACACCGTTTACCATGACCTGGGTAACAGGCGTGTCCAGCAGGTGAATATCCCGGTTGTCACAGAGTCAGATTCACACGGCTTGAATACAAAGCATGTCAGCCACTTCACGTGGGGTGCTGCACTCAGCATTTATAGGTGGAGTCCGGCAGCCCCCCTTCTCGGGATAGACAGACTTTGCCCTCCACCAGGCTGGCTGTTCCCTCAGGAATGCCCTCCTGTGTGTGTGGAACATGCACAGCCTTCTGTGGTTGTTCAGTGGAAGAGCCATGGGTCCTGCATCAACCCAAACATGCTCTTCCACTCCGCAGCGCTCACAAAGACACTGCTCCCAAATTCGTCACTCTCAGAACCCATGTTAGCAAAGCCTCATCAGGGAGCTGATGGTACCGATGTACAGAATGAAACAGTTCCTTCCCCCTGTAGCCTCTACTGCCAGTAGTCTCTTGGTTTTGCCCTTCCCCCACACTGGCTGCCTTCTTAGTGACCAAAGGTGCCAGAGGTACTTTCTGATTCCCCTGTGTAATTTTTCCCTTGGGGCATGGCGGGAGCTTTGAGGCTGGTGGCCAAAGCTCAGACCAACTGAAATCTGAGCTTGGACTAACTAGCATCAAGGTCCGACCCAGCACTCTTTTTATTTTCAGTTTAACTGTCACAGGTAACAATAACGGGTGAGGGGATTGCACATTTTCCCTTTTTCTTATTAGTTTGCATCTGTTAATACATCCAGTGAAACAACTCCCTGGGAGGCGAACCATTCCGTCTCTAAATTCCCCAGGTAACTTTTACCGTTAGTAAATGGTTGTTTGTTTTTTTTTTTTTTTCTTTGAGACAGAGTCTCACTGTGTTGCCCGGGCTAGAGTGAGTGCCATGGCGTCATCCTAGCTCACAGCAACCTCAAACTCCTGGGCTCAAGCGATCCTCCTGCCTCAGCCTCCCGAGTAGCTGAGACTACAGGCATGTGCCACCATGCCCGGCTAATTTTTTCTATATATTTTTAGTTGTCCGATTAATTTCTTTCTATTTTTAGTAGAGACAGGGGTCTCGCTCTTGCTCAGGCTGGTTTCGAACTCCTGAGCTCAGGCAATCGGCCCGCCTCGGCCTCCCAGAGAGCTAGAATTACAGGCGTGAGCCACCGCACCCGGCCAGTAAATGGTTGTTGATTGCAGCACAGCTGCGGCGCCATACCATGGGTGGCCACGTGGGCACCTAGAAATCCAAGATTTTTCATCCGCCACCCTTTTATCCTTTTTCTTCCTAAACCACCTGTTTCTGTGAGCCAGGCCATTCTAGCAATCCCAGCTGACACCAATCTGAGAATATAGAGGGGAAAACAAACTCAGTTTCTCCTGCTATACTCTCACAACACACGTCTGACACCAGATTGGGGGTGGGAGGGGTTCCCCAGACATCAAGCAAGCGATTCATTCTGCAGTGGACGCCAGCTGAGTGTCCTCCAGTTCAACTCGGACACTGTGAGAGAAGCATCAGATCTCACGGCTGACGGCTCAGTCTACAAGACTGCTCCCCACTTCCAGTGCCAATCGCAAGCCCCAGGTTCTTTTGCCTGTGCTCCTGACCGGCCGACTATAAATCAAGGTTCTCACTGATTGGGGAACACTCTCAGGTTTGATTAATTTGTTAGGGCGGCTCACAGAACTCAGAGAAACACTGACATTTACTGGTTTATTATGAAGGATGTCACAGAGGATACAGATGAAGAGGTGCATAGGGTGAGGTATGGGGGAAGGGGCGCGGAGCTTCCATGCCCTCCCTGGGTGCACCCCTCCTCCAGACACCTCCACATGTTCAGCTGCCCAGAAGCCATCCACACCCTGTGCTCTTGGCTTTTTATGGACGCTTCCCTACGTAGGCATGATTGATCTAATCATTGTCCTTTGGCGATCGACTTAACCTTTAGCCCCTTCTTTCCTCCCTGGAGGTTGGGGGTTGAGTCTAAAAGTCCCAACTCTCTAATCATGCCTTGGTTTTTCTGGTGACTGGCACCAATCCTGAAGCTACCAGCCATCACTGAACTTATTAGCACAGAAAAAGTTACTTCATCTTCTATGGTAGATGGGCTTGTCTCACATCAAGACAATAAAAGTGGGGAATTTTCTAAACCTAGGAGAGAAAAGTTCAGGTGCTGGACACTCAAATAAAATGACAAATGTCCACGCTAGGTTTCAACACTACCGATGGTGAAGGAAAATTGCCGAATGACAGCCATGCAGCAGGCTTGGAGAGCCTGGAGTCGGTGTCAGGTCTAGATAGCAGGAGGTCTGAGAGCTTCAGGCAGGAGGAAAAGTGGGGACTTGCTAGATTATCAGATATGATGGTGAGCTGGAAAAATGTTGACGGTTTGGTGAAGGCAAATGGTACCGAAGAGCAAGAAAGACAATTGGAAATGCCAAGGAAAACAAACAAGCTTTACAAGAAAGGAAATGCAATGTCAGTATATTTATTTTTTGACCCTGTGGCAAACAATATTTATATAATCCTGATGCACAGCGCTGTTTTTTTATTTAACCAAAAATAATGGCGTAACTCTTGGAGGGAACGGGAGGAAGCACGGTAGGTGTTGTATCATTGAAAGATGTCAGTACATAATAACTAAAATGGCTAAACCAGAAAGAGCTATGTAACCATATTGGAGATACAGAGAAATAATAAAGTTGGTTACCTCGAGGAGGTAGCCATCATAAGCTCTCAGAGCTAGTGGGCTTTTAAAAATCACAGGCATCTATTTATTTTTTCATCGACTTAAATTAATCAATATATATAGAAAGGAACTTCCTTTCTTCGGCCAGGCCTGGTGGTGCACACCTGTAATCCCTGCTCTGTGGGAGGATTGCTTGAAGCTGAAAGTTTGAGACCAGCCTTAGGAACATAGTGAGACCCCATCTCTAAGAACTTAAAAAAAAATTTTTTTAATAAATTAATTTTTAAAAAAGAAAGGAACACAATCACCAGTTCATAGGTAAATGGCTTCTACTCCAAAAGTTTTAAGTCAGTTTAAGATTACTTTTCCTTTAGAAACATTCATATGTATGTGGTTAGAGTCCCAAACTAGTCCTCAAATAAGCCTGTTGTGAAATTTAAATACTGTCGATATTTTAGAGATGAAAAGAAAAATGACCAACTTTGGAGTCCATCCTATTAATAGTAATCCAAGTGAGAAATGATGGAGGTTACAGCTAGAGTTTTCTGCATACCTATTCGTTCACTATTTATTCTTTTCTGAGATAGTTTGGTTTCTGATTAGGCTTCTCCCTAATTGCTGCTCTGGTTAGATTCTGAACTTGCCTCTCCCTGAAATAAGCCGAAGACCTTGGAGCTCTTCATCTTAAGTAACCTCATCTCCATGACAGGTTGACAGGGGAACATGGTTATTAGCATGGCACACCAGGGCGCTTGAGCTGGCCCCTTCCTCATCCTTCTGCACCCAAAGCCCCTCCCTACCCACCAGCACCTCCAACCGGGAGTCTTCAAGTGTCTGTGCTTCTGTCCTTGTTTGGACAGCCCATTCAGCTCCCCTGACTTCACTCCCTTCTCTGCAAGACAAAGCTCATCCACCTACGAAGACACAGCTCAGGAGCAACCACCTAGATCTCCACCGCTTCTCCATGCAGCCCTTCGTCATGCCCTCCTGGAACCCTCCCTGGACTCACTGCAGCATTTATAATGCATTTCCCGGCTGGGCACAGTGGCTCATGCCTATAATCGTAGCGCTCTGGGAGGCCGAGGCTGGAGGATCTCTTGAGCTTAGGAGTTCGAGACCAACCTGAGTCCTGAACAAGAGCAAGATCCGTCTCTACTAAAAATTAAAAAAATTAGCTAAGCGTGGTGGCACACACCTGTAGTCCCAGCTACTCCGGAGGCTGAGACAGGAGGATCACGTGAGCCCAGGAGTTTGAGGTTGCTGTGAGTTAGGCTGACACCATTGCGCTCTAGCCCAGGCAACAGAGCAAGACTCTGCCTCAAAAAGAAAAAAAAAATTGGTTACCCATATTGAGTTAATATATAGTCACAACTGGAAACGAAGTGTTCTTTTCTTAAAACCCTCATGCCCTGACCTACTGACCTGATGGCCAGAATCCAAGTGAGATTCAGCTGTGGTCTGGTCTCAGGCTGGAAATCTCCTTTTGGTTATTTCATTGAGGTGCTGAACTTGTTCCTCATTCTATTCATTTCCATTTTCTTTTATTTTCCTTCTTTCTCTGTTAAGAATGCCCTGTCTCATCTTTGGCTTTGAGACAGACTGTACCATGTATCTAGTTCTTTCCCTATCCCAGATCTCTTATTAACTAGGGGGAAGGGAGTTGATTTCAGCAGTCGCAGTTTGTTAACCTACAGCAGGTCACACCTTGTTCTTGATTTAGTTTTTCCTGTGGCTCAGGTGCATGGCAGATAAGAACATCACTTTCTTTCCCACCGTGAAGCTGGGTGCCCATGCTGGTAGCATATCTCATTTCTGTTTTGAACCCGTACACATTGAATGATACATAAGATGTTGAGTCTAAAAAATAAACCACCAGACTTCTTCTGTTTAACCCCAAATGGAAATGATTTTTGCTTTTCTTGTTATGCAAGTAACCCACGCTCACTTTAACATGATTTTGCAATATAAAAAGCTAAGAAGATGCAAGTAAAATCACCATAAGCCTACCACCCAAAGATGAATGCTTTAAAACTGTTTGGTGTGTGGCGTGTATCCTTAGTTATTTGCTTTCTATGTATATAATTTTTCCACAAAAAGTGCAGTTTTACTATTCACACCTGCTTTTTCAAAAACTTCCATATATAGATGTACACCATTATTAATTGTGTAACATTCCATTATATAAATGTACAGTAACTTACTGGATTTTTCTTCTGAGGTTGGGCATTTATGTTGTACATATGTGGAAAAATAAAAGTATTCAATAAACTATCTATGTTTTTAATAGACAAATCCTAGAAACAACATAAATGTTCAGGATGTACTCCAAGAAGTGGAATTGATAGTTTGAATAGTATAAATTCAATGTATGTAGACACATCACCTTTTTCTTATTATTTTTAGAGACAAGGTCTTACTCTGTTGCTCAGGCTGAAGTGCAGTGGCACCATAATAGCTCACTGCAGCCTTCAACTCCTGGGCTCAAGTGATCGTCCTGCCTCAGCCTCCTGAGTAGCTGAGATTATAAGCATGTACTGCCAAGCCTGGCTAATTTTTTTATTTTTTGTAGAGATGGGGTCTCACTATGTTGCCCAGGCTAGTCTTGGACTACTGGGCTCAAGCTATCCTCCTGCCTCAACCTCCCAAAGTGTTAGGATTACAGGTGTGAGCCATGGCACCCAGCCAACATATCACTTTTTAAAATACAGTCAAATACTGCAGAAATGAGAACATGAAGTCACTACTCCGTCTTTAATTTTCCTTCCTGAGATAACTACCATTAGCATTTGGTGTGGATCTTTCTAGACTTTTTCCCTCTATGGATATATGGAAAATTATTTATAATGAGGTCTATAGTTTTACATTAATAGATTTTTACCCTTATGGAATCGTACTATACACATCTTTCTACAACTTTAATTTTTCCCCTTTATATTTCTTGACAATCTTTTCAAGTCATATGTAGAAATTAAACTCCAGCCTCTCTCTTGATCTCTCTCCTTATTTCTTTCTTTCTTTATTTATTTATTTATACACACCATTCTTTCTCTCTCACACATCTGTCCCTTCTGCAGGTTGGTAACGTTGGAGCTTTGTAATTTAACTGCTAAGGGATTTTGGGAGTTTATTCCTTGGTTTATTCAAAATAAATAAGTCCGTCTGACTGAGTGCGTGGTGCATGCTATATGCAAGGCTCTGGGGAAACTAAGCTGCTTATGACCTGAGCTTAGAGTCCAGTGAGGAAACCTGGAGTGTGTATTTGTCAAGGTGGTAAAATCACGCAATGGCAGCCCAGAAGTTGCTGTGGAAGCAGAGGAGGGCCATCGCAATAAGGCCAAGGAAGTGGTCACTGACATCATTTGAACAGACCAGAGTTCAAATCCTGGTATCTGTCGCTTATTAACAGATGCCTCAGGTAAATTCTTAACTTCTCTGCATTCAGTGCAAAATGGGTAAAGCAGTACCTACTGCACAATGCCAGCACGAATATTTACTGAGAAAATGATTATAGTAGAGGAGTGTTGAATATCCATTAGTAGATGTCTGATTAAGTGAATAAATCATGATATATGAATTAATATTATGCAGCTGTAAAAAATAAGTCATTTCTATATGTTCCAATAGAGATCAAATTTGGACATCTGTTATTAATAGAATAGTGTGTTGTTTGCTGCTGCTATGTAAAGATTCTTTAAAAGGTATGGTGGTGTATATCGATACACATGCTTGCATTTGCCTAGACTGTCTGAAAGAATATCCAAATAACCAAAGGTGCTTGCCTTTGAGGAAGGGATCTGGGGATCGGGAGTGGGAGAGAAGTTTGCTTTCCATGTATGCCCATTTGTGCTGCATAAGTTCCCATGTGCATTTATTATGTAAAGAAGAACTTTTAAAAATTATGAATAAAATAAAGTTACTTAATCTTATATTAAGATGTTGTCAATTTAATATAGCTTTTCAATGTTTTTATATGGCAATTTTTCATAATCTTTTCATGAAGTATTAAATAGTTAATAAGCACTGACTTGAATAGGCACACTTACCTATTCCACTTTCCAACAGTGGAATCTTGTTATTTAAGCACTCTAAACCTCAGTTTTCTTCTGTAAAATAGGATGTAATAATAACTACCGTATAGAGTTGTTGTGAAAATGAGATCACATAATTGAGTGGGAAGAAGGTTGACATGGTATATTGTAAAGCATTCAAATGTTCATTGCAATAATAATTAATACTAAAGGTCTGTATCTATCAGATATTGATTGCAGGTGTGAGTAATCTAACTCAGCTGCGTTACACCCAAAGGAATTTGTTGGCTCACACAAATGAAATTCTGTGGTATGTCTGCCTTTGGGCATGGCTGTATCTAGAACCCCTCTCTCTTTTTTTTTTTTTTTATTGAGACAGTCTCACTCGTTGCCCTGGCTAGAGTGAGTGCCGTAGCATCAGCCTAGCTCACAGCAACCTCAAACTCCTGGGCTTAAGCGATCCTCCTGCCTCAGTCTCCCGAATAGCTGGGACTACAGGCATGTGCCACCATGCCTGGCTAATTTTTTCTATATATTTTTAGTTGTCCAGATAATTTCTTTCTATTTTTTTTTAGTAGAGACGGGGTCTCGCTCTTGCTCAGGCTGATCTCGGACTCCTGAGCTCAAACAATCCGCCCGCCTCGGCCTCCCAGAGTGCTAGGATTACAGACGTGAGCCACCGCGCCCAGCCTAGCACCTCTCTTGAAGGCATTGGGACTCAGCCTCTCTCCAGCTCTTTCTTCTTCCATGTGGGCTCAGTTCCCAACTATCTCCAGGCCTGCAACGTACTGGCCTCATAGCTCCCAGTGAAAAGAACTCAGTACTTTGCCAGTGATACCCAACAAAAATCCCAGGCTTGACTGATACATCTTGTGTTATTTATGGACCCATCCTTACACCAGACACTTTAGCCCCAGGATTGGAATACACTGATTGGTGGGCAAGATAACAGTACTTACCTCTGCAGCCTTGATGGGAAGGATCAGCCTAAAATGTTGAGCAATCCCAGGCCTTTTATTTTCAGACATGGAGACTAATTAATAGGAACCACCTGAACCAAGAACTATGGAAGAGTTCCTTCTCCAAAGGAAAAAAATAAGGGCAACAAATACTAGCCAGGCAGAAACTATGGATGCCCCCCAGAACCCTCTGCATGGCTGTCCAACAGTTACTCTTTTCATATGTATGTTTTCAGAAATGCTTAACATTATAACCGTTTCATTACAGTGGCATGTTATCTTGCATGGGGTTCTGATGTTAGCACATACCTTGATTATAGTCAAAGTTACCCTTGAAATACTGTAGGAAGGTGCCCCAGTGGAGCTTTACATAGCACCTCACATATCCAATCTTTACCTCTGCTTGGAGTCAAACGGCAGGTCCTTCTATGGAACACCAAATAGGTTAGTTGTTTTACTGCTCAGGGCCATGTAATATGAAGAGCTGCATAGAAATGTGTTAGAATAACCCTCCATTCAGCAAGATGCTCCCACTATAAACAAACAAAAATTGAGATGGCAGAGGAGATTATCATCTATGTAAATCCTACTGTCTAGTTTTTTGTTTTACCAAGCATATGTGCCTGAATTTGCTAAGTTACTCATTGAAATAATGGTGCTCCATCGTGTATCAAAATTCTTAGCCCTTCGTCAAAAGGGAGTCTGATTATTGCACCCGTGATCAGATCTGGGACCACACAGGGAATGTGTGATCCTCTCAAATCCAATTCAGCCCTCCCCATTCATTAAACATTGCGGGGCAGTGGGGAGGTAACAGGATAACCTTATGGAAACATCCATTTGGAAAAGGGGAAACAGTGTCAATTGGTCACCTCCCAGAGCTTGTCATGTCCTCCTCAACAGGGATGGCAGGCACTTGGTGACTTATTTGTGGCACTGCTATGACTGCCCCCAGTCCTACCCACTGGGAAGAATTTCTGGGGCTACCCTTCTCTCACAGCTCATTTATTTATGGTATGAATTTATGGGCTAGTGATTTGGTCCCTTATAGGCTAAGACATCATAGTCCTTTGCTTTCTAGATTTAGTGATTCTCTGGCAATAAAAGTGCCTTTAATTTTAGGAGGTTGTCTTATCTAGTATTTAGGTTTGTTCAATTTAGGGCTTGGTGGTTAGTAATCAAAGTCACACATTGAGCCTAGTCCTAGTCCTTGAAGTTAGATCTCAGTCTCTTACAGCAGAGCTCTGAAATGTCCCCAGTCTACAGCTAAGTGCTTCCTTAGGCCTTTGCTCAAGGCAATCTGAAACAATAGCCTGGAATGAAAAGGCAAAGCTAATATGCCCCCGGGCTGCTGGCCAGTGGCTAGTTCTCAAGGAGAGTACAGCCTTAGGGGCCCAGGAGTTGGGGTGGGGGGTGGTGTCCCAGACTCTTTTCTAACTTTGTTATCCTTCTGTTGACTTTAGTTTGGGCAGAGGATGTAGCTCTCTGTCTTCTTAGATTGCTTTCTACAGAGAAAAATGGCCTTCGTAGCAAAGCCATTTTCTTTTAGGTGAGCCAGCCTCAAATGAAGCTTATCTCTGTCTTTTATACCTCCCTGATAACCACAAGAAGTGACCAACACACTCCACCACTCTAACTAGGCTTGCCAGCTCCCCTTTGCACCATAGCTCAGTGAGACTCAGCCAGTTCCACAGCCTGTCACCTACAACACTTCCAGGTCCCCAACTCAAAGTGCTGTGAGCAAAAAGGAAATTGTCTTGGCTAATGCAACTGTAAAGCCTAGGAAAGACCAAGTGCCCGATGCATGACTGGAATCAGAGTTTCCATGGTGGTCTGGGACCCTTTCTCTCCATCTCTCTTCTCTGCTTTCCCCTAGGGAGGCTCCATTCTCAGGTAGCTTCGAGCCACCAGGTTGATCCCTACTGAAAAGACATACCTGCTTTTTGCCAAGTAGTTCCAGAAAAATGCCTAGCGTTAGCCTTTGTTCACCCAGGTTTGGTCACGTGCCACTTGACCCAGTCACTGTGGGGGAGAGGAGGAGCAGGATAGGACACAATGATTAGCCGGGCCTGGGGCACCTGTGTGCACAAACGCACTTAGGCTGTGAGAGGGAAGGGGTATCTGTCTCCCCAAAGAACGGTCACAGGGCTTCTGCTTGATAAAGAGGGAATGTTTGCTGGACCAACCAAAACAACAGGCCCGCAAAAGATTAGACAGAATAGCCGGGAGAGCAAAATGAAATTGAGAAAGCAAATTGCCAAATTGTCCTTCCTGCACCGTCAGAGTAATGTTCAGCTCAGTGCTACTCAGTAAAAAGATAATGAGTGCCAAAAATGCAACCCACATAGTAGAAAAACATATGAAAAGAAACAGGTGAAATAATTTTAATACTACAGTTGACCCGTAAACAAAACAGAGGTTAGGGGTGCCAACCCTCACACGGTCAAAACTCCACATGTAACTTTTGACTCCCCAAAACTCACCTGTAGTAGCCTACTCTTGGCCGGAAGACTTAACAATAACATTAACAGTCTGTTGACACATATTTTGTACATTAAATGTAATATGTACTGTATTCATACAATAAAATAAGCTGGAGAGAAGAAAATATTTTAAAAATTGTAAGGAAGAGAAAATATATTTGCTGCTCATTAATGGAATTGGATCATCATGAAGGTCTTCATCCTCATCTTCACATCGAGTAGGCTGAGAAGGAGGAAGAGGGGTTAGTCTTGCTGCCTCAAGGGTGACATATAAGTGGACCATGCAGTTCAAAGGTCAATTGTATTTTTTATTTAGTAATATTTTATAAAGCCAAAATATCATTTACCATCTAATCGCTATCAAAATTGTTGCGATGGTTTACCATTTTTTATACTAAGTCTTCAAAATCCGGTGTATATTTTACACTTATCGCATGTGTCAATTTGGATGAGCTAGTGGCCAGTGGCTGCTGGGGTGGACAGCGCTGGTTTAGCTGATAACTCTCTGTAGAGAAGCTAGATATCTGTCATCAGCTGATAAGTTATCACTGATGTTTCCACATGATGGGGAGTTATTTTGAAATTGCAGATCCCCTCACTGGAAGAATCTACCTAAATACACACTGCCATGCCGGGTGTCTGGGTGGAGCCACTTCTGCCTAAACCCATCATACTCATACAATTAGCACTTAACAACTACTTATTTAACCATCTGTCTTCTGTCTTGGACTCTAAACCCTAGGAAGGCAGGGACAGTTATCTATCTTGCCCATTGCTCAGTACATAGAAGGCACTATGTGGATATTTTAAAATTGAAATGGAGTTCAGTTAAAAACTTAGGCAATGGCTTCTTATTTGCCAGGCTTAATGACAAAATGGAGAAAGTAATATTGGTTGAAGCCCAAGACTGAGTGTGTGTGATATTTGTTTTTCTGATGAAGGACCATTTGTAGTCTGTGGCTAGTTGTGGTACTATTCAATCACTCTTTCTTTCGTTGAATATACAGTATATAGAGAGAGTGATTGAATACCTACAGAAACCCAGGCTCTGTGCCAAGCACTGGGTATACAAAGATAAATGGGAAACAGTCCCTGCCTTAAAGAAAATGAGAAACAGATAAGTAAAATAACTCTTATAGTAATACCCAATAAGTGTTATGGTACCAATAAATACAGAGTGTTTGGGGAGCCCAAAGAAGGAGGTCCAGTGCAGGTCAGAGAATAGGAAGTAGGCAGGAACAGCTCACTGGGGGAAAGTGAATTTAAGTTCCGTGGCGCCTGCGACATTCTTAGTATCTAGCCCCATGCCTGGCACATTTGTTGAATCAATGAGTGAATGAACAAAGTGGCTCCTGAACCTACCGCTAAAAATCACTGGATTTGTCCATCTGAGTGTGGACAGGTGATCATGGCAGGCGAAGAGAGAGAGTGCGTGACAGCCAGGCCTCCAGAGCCAGGATCCTGGCTCCAGGGAATGACAAGATGCTGAGTGGGGTGGAGCAGAGGGGTGAGAGCTGGCACGAGGCAGCAGCATTTGGCAGGGCAGACCACAAACAGCCTCCCTTCTTGTTATTGTCCATATGACCAGTGACGAACGAGCACACTTTCTTATTCCAGGCAAAGCGAAGGCTGGAGCTAGGAGAAAGTGGTCATCAGTACCTCTCAGATGGTTTAAAAACCCCCAAGGGCAAAGGAAGAGCTGCACTACGAAGTCCAGATAGTCCAAAAAGTAAGGATTCTTTCATCTCTTTCCTTATTCTCCTTGGTGTGGGATTCCCAACTTTCAAAGCTTGTGGCTGGAAGGATGCCAAGGTGTGAATAATTTTGGCATGTTTTGTTCTTTTTCATTCCTTTCTGTGCTTATCCAAAAAAATAAATACGATGTCTTCAGACAGCCAGCGAAAGGCTACAGAGTCACTCTGGTACCTGAATACTGACATAAAGGACGGCTTCTTTAACTGTATGCAGTTTTTATTTTTTAACTCAGAATGCAAGCTTTGGGCATCGTTCTATAATCAAATTTAATTTTAACTTCCCTTAATGGACATTGCTTCAGAGGCTGAGGCAAACTGGGTGTCCACGAGCTATGCCAGAATCGGTAACGTCTGTGCCGACCTCAATCTCCAGCTCAGCATATGGCAGTATAAGAATTGATTGAGCCCAGTAAATTGCAGCTTTTCTCCCTTTCCCTCAAATACTATTATTGTTCCTTGTGAGAGAGAGAGAGAAAAAAAATAGGTTAGAAATAGCCACATAGTTCCTTTACGTGTGTCGCGTTTAATGTAAAGACCGTTCTTTCCTGTCCTGCGTTATGCATTAGGCAATCCATAAACTGTGTGTGATGCTAAATTAAAACCTGGACCTGTGTGCCCGTGAGGGAATAAGTACAATATTAAATTAGGAAATTTCATCTAAGGGAGATGGGGAGATTTGATAGAAAAACTTTTCCAGGTAGTACTCACCAAAATGAAGCATCATTTGAAAAAGTAGTGAACAGCGATGCACACACACAGATACCAGAGCCTAAATGGCCAGGTAAGACGGGTCTGTGTGGACGCTGTCCCGCAGTGCTGGGGAGACTCCTCGCCTGGCTCCCTCAGGGCAGGCCCCACATGAGCTGATCCCCCGAGGCCAGAGCACTTTTTCATTCGCTCAGCAGATATTTTTGAGCACCTACTAGGTGTGAGATTACTTATTAAACCCAGGGTAAGCCAAAGTAGAAACTCAGAAATTCAAAGTGAACTGCTTTAATCGAACACAAGAATTCTTACTGTGCCTTCCTCTTCTAATAAAGCAATTCCATAGCTTTCTATAACTTGCCAAAAACAACAACAACAGCTTTGCTTCGGATACTAATACTTGGGCTGCAGTGGGAAAGAGGGCTTGCTTAACTGCAAAGACACCCTTCATTTCTTTACCTTTCCCCCATCCCCCCTACCCGCTCGGTTTTTTGTTTTTCTTTAAGCTCCAAAATCTCCCTCAGAAAAAACGCGGTATGATACGTCCCTTGGTCTGCTCACCAAGAAGTTCATTCAGCTCCTGAGCCAATCACCTGACGGGGTCTTGGATTTGAACAAGGCAGCAGAGGTGCTAAAAGTGCAAAAGAGAAGGATTTATGATATCACCAACGTTCTGGAAGGCATCCACCTCATTAAGAAGAAGTCTAAAAACAACGTCCAGTGGATGTGAGTAGAAGTCTACGGCCACCCTGGGCCCCAGGCCTGAGGGGGACATTTCAGATTGCCCGTTCCAGCTTTCTTATCCATGCCCACACACCCTTTCTCCTCTCTCATTCTCTCTTCCCTCCTCAGCTTCTTAGCCTGAAGTTCAGAGTCCCTTTACAAAGAGACTTTCTGTTTAGATATCGTCAGAGGTGAAAGGATTTGTATTTGTTTAGTGTCAAGCAAGGGGACCCTGCAGCTGTAACTGGAGTGCTCGTCATTGGTTACACTGATGTCTACGTGTCTGCTCACATGATGCCCACACGTGTCTTTGGCTTGTTTCTAATAGGAATTTGAAAATGAACTACGGGTTAAGAGTCATCTGTGTGTACATTCACATTCGCACAATCACAAAACATCTTTATTCCTGGTTATAATAGATTAACTCCCTTGTGTAGAAATTAAGGCAAGACTTAAATGCCTCAGTTTCTTCTGTAAAGCAGGAATGAGAGCGCTTGCTACCTGGACACCCACATGTGGGATAATGTCATTTGTGAATTTTGGACAGAACATCTGAACAGCCAATTTTTATTAGTATTGAACTATTAGAGCATAATGGAAGGAATAAATCTGTTATGGGGTATGTCTGAAAAAAATACTAATTCAGACATGATAATGGGTAACTTTTTTATGCATTTTGGAATTTTGTGACAATCTGGTAATCCATTTCGGCCTATGATTTAGAGAAACATACCGGGCACTGGTCTTGTTTCTTACATACACCACACACATCTGTTTCCTTTGCTTCCTTTTCTTTTTAGGTGTTGGTATAAAACCCTCAGAAATTACCTGAGTCTTTCATACTTTTTGGATGATTTGTTTTGAATTTTGAACCATTTCGGCCGAGCACGGTGGCTCACGCCTATAATCCTGGCACTCTGTGAGGCCGAGGCGGGAGGGTCGCTTGAGCTCAGGAGTTCAAGACCAGCCTGAGCAAGAGTGAGACCCTGTCTCTATTTTTAAAAAAAGACTGAATTTTGAACCATTTCATATATTCTGTTTTTCTATCCTTTCCCCCACTCCACCTTTTTTCCCCCTCCTGGAAGGCATGTTGGCGGGGGTGGAGGTGGCTGCCTTCTTTTGCCCTCTGGATTTGAGCTCTCTGAAGAAAAAGACCTCACCTGGAAGAAAAAAACCTGAAAATAGGAATGCTTTTTCACTTAATTCCTACGGTGTGGAAAATACAGGATTGTATTTATGAAAAAATATATAAGTGTTCTTATAACACTTGGCTAACTAGCAGTGTAACCTCCCATGTCAAGAGGGAACATTCACCCAAAGGGCCATTTCTCCCTCCCCTCCCTCTCGTGAGTAGCCGTGAAGAGTCTGTGTTTGGGTTTCCAGGGGCTGCAGTCTGTCTGAGGATGGGGGCATGCTGGCCCAGTGCCAAGGCCTGTCAAAAGAAGTGACCGAGCTCAGTCAGGAAGAGAAGAAACTAGATGAACTGATCCAAAGCTGCACCCTGGACCTCAAACTGTTAACCGAGGATTCAGAGAATCAAAGATATCCTTTGTGCCACCGGTTCGTTGGGGGTTAGTGCTTTCTAGACTATTTCCAGTGCTGACAATCTGATTTATACGCAAGGTAGATTTTCATTCTGATTCCATGCAAATAAGTGTGCGCATGTGTGTGCGTGTACATGCAACCCACTTAGCTTTGCCTAAGAAGTCAGTATTTATGGGAAGGTAGTCATCAGACTGGATCCTATCCTTATCTAGTTTGATAGCCAGGTGGGAACTGTTTTTTAAAGTATTTTATTCATGTATGGTTGAGACATATGGGTACACTCATAGCGTAAGGCCATACTATTAAAAGATACATAAGGTGTCAGTATTAATATTAATGACAACACTAAGCAGATTCGTCTTTGGCTTTCCAGATTTTTGGTGGGTGTTAGCTGTCACTGTTGGGGTTTGCACATTCTATTTTCTTTTCATCAGATATTGTAGCAATTGGGATTTGTTGAATCTATCCGATGGAACTATGTTGAAGGTTGGAAAGAATATAGGAAAATCATACTATAACTTTTAAAGTGCATTATGCTGATTCCCAGCACCAAAAACTGATTTCGGAAGCACCCCAAGACCTGAGAAATCTCAGTTCATCTTTTCCTTTACAAACACGAGTCCTCAGAAATAAAAATACGAAAAGCCAATTCTCGTTCCCTACTTGCTGAAAATCTGTTGACCATCTCCAGAAAACCTGCTCCTCATCACCTCACTACAGACAAAATAAGAGGAAGATTGCTTCATTATGCCAGCAGGATTTGCCTATAAGCTCAGTTACTAGTAGAAGGCAGAAAACAAGATTTTAAGTTATCCCATCTCTAGTTTGAGTTCCAAACTTCTGATGATTCCATATTTACCTTTATTAGACAGAAGATGAAATATGTCCTGCCCAGATTCTTCTAGTGTCTCACCTTGAACAGGCCCTCCCTTGGAGGGTACAGGGACATTTAGTAACATTTTCCAATGCTGGCAGTTTTTTTAAACCTGCAATTGTTCATTTCCTATTGACCAAATAATTAACCTTGTCAGCTGGTAATTAGTGAGATGGAGAAGAGGTGTGATGATTTGGCCTCCCAATGGTGGCCAGAGTGGGTTTACAGGGGGGAAAAAACCAACAATTGGGCTGTTTCATTCATTGTTTAGTTGGGAGCCCCATTGTGGAAGAGATGTGTGGTTACACATGATTGGCAGCCTTCTGGAACATGTGGCTTATACCTTTGTCACCTATATGGCTTTCTCTGGAGCCTTTGTTGCAGCAAATGAAAGTGTCCTTGCAGGGGACTCTGAACCCAAGGAGCAAATTTAGGAGGGAGCCACAAAGGAAACACTTTTAAGTTTGCAAGATTAGAAAATACGTTTGCACAATTTATTTCAATTCGCCATTCAGTTCCCAAATTGGTACAGCTTGTTCACAAATGTGTTGAAATTTTCCTTCCTGCGGCATGTTGAGTAATTGCAGATGAGTTTTTATTTTAATAAGTTCTTGTCACACAGCTTTTTGACAGTGGGCTATAGAGTAAGTACCTGCTTATCAGTTTTCCCCAGTGTTCTCAGTAAAAATTCAGAATTGCCCAGTTTTCTATGAAGGCATCAGTTGGCTTTGTTGATGAGGTAAGTGGCACCCCCAAACCCAGAATCCTGCAAGAGCTACCATGATTGAGCTCAACACTGAACTGGCTATTGTGCAACTGTAGAGACTTGAAGAAGGTAGTCTGCGACAGATGCCCCTAAATGTGTATGCAGATTTTGTGTGGATGAGCTTTTTATCTGGGGGACAGTTTTGTAGCTTCCTTCAGCTGCTGGTAAGAAGTTACTTTCCTAAGGGACATCATATCCTCTAGGCTCTCTAAGCCCTTTTTCTGTATTAAACTTGTTAGATCATAGACTCTATTTGCTATATTACCTGCCAAAATGCCTTCATTGGTTTGTTATTTGCTGTTTTATCCTGGGAATTTTTTGTGGATTCATACAAAAAAAAGTAACTGGCTAAAGACATTGTACATCAGTTGTGTTACTCCATATCCCTTATGTAAGACAGCCATGTGACCTAGTCTCTTTTCGTGTCAAGCTCACATGAATACTTCTGTCATATAGTAAGTCATATAGTAAGTACCATATTCTTTCATGATATCCTTTTAGGCTTGGCTGCCAGGACAATTAAAAGAATTATTCAGTGCTTAGAAATAAATAACCACCAAGAATACTGAAAGAAATATCATTCTTTTCTCTTTTCCTAAATCAGTATTTCTCAAATTCATTCAGGTCACAGAACACCTGGAAGCTGCTTTCCTCCTTGTGAACACTGAAATATTGATAGAGTTAATAATATCACACAAAGAATAATTTTTCTAACAGAGAAATAATGGCACTTTTATCTGTGGGCAATATATAATCACAACCAGCCCAAGTGCACTTAAGAAAACAAGCTGTCTGTCTGAGCAGTATCTTGAGTTCTTCCACTAAAATATTTGTTACTTATTCATTTATGTGTAGCTGCTGACACTTGCTAATAGCAGATAGAAGTAACTGGAGTTTCGAAAACATTATGGTTAGTAGAGCTGAAATGTTTTCTGCAAATTGGGATCTGTCATCATTCAGTTTGAGTGACAAAACACTTCACTGGAGATCACGGAATATCTGTGTTCCAAAAGACCCTGGTTTCAAAATCTCTGCCTTAAAAGGGTTTTGATTTTCTTTTGATAGTTTATTTTAACTATTCTGTTTATGCATTTATTTCAATATTTTATATAGCCATAGACTCTCTAGAAATGGGCAAGATGAAGCTATACATTTCTTTTGTTGTTTAGAATATCAACCAAAAAAGAAGATTCACGGGGGACCCAATATATTTGAAGATCCAGAAAGGGAGACCAATATATGTTTATAAGTCATAAAATACTTTAAATTTTTTCCATGCATCATTTTGTCATTTTCATAATGGTTACATCCGAAGCAATTAGGTGGAAGATTTCCTTGACACTCTTTACGTTAGCTTATGTTACATATCAAGATATTCGAAAAATTAGTGGCCTTAAAGACCAAACTGTTATAGTTGTGAAAGCCCCTCCAGAAACAAGACTTGAAGTGCCTGACTCAATAGAGGTAAGGAGACAGTGTCTTTGTTCATCTGCAAAGATCTTTCTGGAATGCCTAAAATTCATGAATCACTGACTTGTAAAGTCTGTCCCCTCCTAAGAACTTGATCGTTTTTTCCTATTTGTTTTACTTAACCCTAAATTTAAAAACATTTCAATAGCTCAATGTCTATTGACTGTTCAAGAAGTCTAATTTTAACCTGGCAGGGCATTCAATTCTAACTAGTATAGGATGTCTTGTACTTCCTCTTGTACTTCTTCTTTTTCATAAGTTGTTATTTGGTGGTTCTGATCAATTTGAATGACTTGAGAAAATTTATATTGATTGCCCTGTATATGGTGCCCACCATGAATAGAGACATGAATGTTTTAAAGTATCTCCCTAACTTAGAACATTTTAAGAATTTTTTTTATTATTTATAACATATTTACTTTTAAGAAATAAAATGAGGCTTTGAGTTAACTGATAGACTAGAATATTTTAAGAAAGTAGGGAGCATATTTTTCGATTTTCAAATATACTTTGATAATATAGGCTTAGACTTAACTATGAGATAAGAACTATAGTAAAAAGGAAATACATGCAAAATAAGAAGGGAATGAAATTTATAAGCTCCCATCTGGGGTAGATGTCTCACCTTAAAAGATAATAATAGCTCCCTGACCTAGATGAAAAAGAATTTTAAATATTAGTGTGCTGTATTCTCTTATTAAATGCAGTTCCTAGCACTTAAGAATACTATTCATCAGCTGGTTGTTAAAATTCAATATTAGAAAGCCCTACCATAGGCCAGGCATGGTGGCTCACGCCTGTAATCCTAGCACTCTGGGAGGCCGAGGTGGGTGGATCATTTGAGCTCAGGAGTTCCAGACCAGCCTGAACAAGAGCGAGACCCCGTCTCTACTAAAAAAAAAATAGAAAGAAATTAGCTGGACAACTAAAAATATATAGAAAAAATTAGCCGGGCATGGTGGTGCATGCCTGTAGTCCCAGCAACTCAGGAGTCTGAGGCAGGAGGATCACATGAGCCCAGGAGTTTGAGGTTGCTGTGAGCTAGGCTGACGCCACGGCACTCTAGCCGGGGCAACAAAGTGAGACTCTGTCTCAAAGAAGAAAAAAAGAAAGCCCTACCATAAAGAACAATATAATGGAAATACTGTATTTGGAACACTTAAAAGACCTTTTAATAATTTTCAGAAAAAGAATATATTTAAAGAACACAATTTACTCCACCCATAGTGCCATTTTCAGACTGACCACCCAAAAATGTTTGCTTTCTCTGGGGCAGAACTCAGCAAACTTTTTCTTTAAAGTGCCAGATAGTAAATATTTTTGACTTTGTGAGCCATGCTGTCTCTCTGTCCAGGCTACTCACCTACTCAACCCTGCCACTGTAGTATGAAAACAGCCAGAGGCAATACATAATCAGTGGGAATGGGCATGACTCTCTTCCAATAAAACTTTATTTACAAAGCCAGCGGTGGACTGGATTTGGCCCTCAGACTGTAGTTTGCTGGCCCCTGCTCTAGATGGTGACAGTCATTGATAGACTAGCAGGGAAGAGGCAAAATGAACAATGAACATTGCTCTTACTTTCCGTTTTTAGATGAAAATTACTATGGCTTTTATTTCTAAAAGAATGTCTGGTTTGAACTTCTGCTTCTGTTCATAGAACCTACAAATACATTTGGCAAGTACCCAAGGACCCATTGAGGTTTACTTGTGTCCAGAAGAGAATGAAACACACAGTCCAATGAAAACAAACAATCAAGACCACAATGGGAATATCCCTAAACCCACTTCCAAAGGTAAAAATTCCACTTTTGTCTTTTGGAAACTATGTTAAGAGTGAAGGTGACTAGGAAGGATCCTGTATTGGAACCACAAGTCTAGGCAAGAAACACAAACTTCTGTTGTTATTAAGGTAACATTTTTAAAAAGACAATTCTGACCAGTTTGCAGAATGAAATGATGATTTTGGGCAAATGGCTCCCTTCGCCCACTTACAAAGTCGCTTTAGGCTTTTGCTATTGGCAGAAAACATTTCCCCGTGGTGTTTTGGAAAACCAGCCGTAATGAGAGCTAAGCTGTGAGCTGTTCTTGGTATATCATCAACTACACTCGGCCACTCACCTTGGAATGAGGCAGCAAAGATTGTTAGAGAGGGACATGAAAAAATTTAGACAGAAGAGCCTTGGTCAGAGAATTTTTGTCTTACTTTCCCCCCAGTGAGTTGAGGGAAGGATGGGGGAAGAAAACCCCCAGGAAAATAAATCTAACTTCTTCTTCCCTCTCTGTCCCTGGAGCAAAGGAAGCTCTTTGCAGTTTGGTTTTTTGGGGGTTTTGGTTGTTGCTGTTGATTTCAGTTTTAGCTTGGGGATATGTATTTAATTTTTTTCCCTGCTATATCCCATTATAGCAGCAAGAATAGGGGTGATTTTACATGAACACGTCTGATTTAATACTGAGCAAAAATACAGCACCTGAAATGGTAAAACAAAAGGCCATCTTTTTGCACCACAGAAATTCAAAGTAGAAATATCTTATTTATATGTACTTTTAGAGGTATCTTTAATAAGCTGGTTGTTCAAAAAAGACTGAGTTAAAAAAATTGGTGAGTTTTGCCTCTACTCCCAGCTACTTGGGAGACAGAGGCAGGAGGATCGTTGGAGCCTAAGTGTTCGAGGCCAGCCTGGGCAACATAGCAAACCTGTCTCTTAAAAAAAGGTTTTTTTTTAAAATTAGAAAAAAATTGGTGAGTTTCTATTATGGAGCCAAGTTTTTAATAATTATATTATATTTTGTTTGTTGAACTTGTTAGCCTCTCATCATTGAAGCTATTTGCATTCTTGTTTGTTGACAGTATTTTAAAGATAAGTGAGTGGACTAGGACAAAGAAAGGCCACAAATCACTCTTTTGTGTCTGTTAGCATAAAAGTCGATCTGCCTCATTGTCGTTATTAGCAGAGAGTATGTGCTTTTTTATAACAGCAGCATATTCATTCTTCTAGAAAAATCCATTTGATTTTTCTCCTGATTTTTTGTTTCCACCACTATTCTCCTTTCAGACTTGGCTTCAACTAACTCAGGACATAGCGACTGCTCCATTTCTATGGCAAACCTTTCTCCCTTGACCTCTCCGGCCAACCTTCTACAGCAGACTGAGGACCAAATTCCTTCCAACCTAGAAGGACCGTTTGTGAACTTACTGCCCCCCCTTCTCCAAGAGGACTACCTCCTGAGCCTTGGGGAGGAGGAAGGCATCAGCGATCTCTTTGATGCTTACGATTTGGAAAAGCTCCCACTGGTGGAAGACTTCATGTGTAGTTGATTATGCTTTGCGTGAACTCTCCTTACAAACCAATACTTTTTTATCACGGAACCAGAACATCTGTCATGCAGTCTTGTCCCTTCCTACCTTCTTCCTCCAAGAGAGTATCATGAAGTCAACTACAAACTTCAGAAGAAAGCTGACATTTTAATGAATTTTTTTTAAAAAAAAAAAACAAATTGTCTAAACGCACAGTTGCAGGCTCCCTTGGGAAAGCCCTGCTTTGCCCAGGCTCCAAGATCTCCTGGATTCGTCAGCAAGTGAGAAAATGTGCAATCAGGTGTCTCTCACCCAGACTTTTCCTTCCTTCCCCTCTCCCTTCCTCCCGGATTGGCTTGCTGTGCCTGACGGATGGGCTGTAGAATGGGGTCTGGCCACCTGGCCCACTCGGAAACAGCAATCTTCCTTAATAGCATTTCAAGCCGTGCCTTCTCCGCAGAATGCATGTCTTTGGGGTCTGCTAATATGGAATGGAACTGCAGCAATTGCAAACTTGAAGTCATGCAAAAGTATGAAATGAATTTCTTCAGCTCTTCTTAGGAATATTTAAATTACTGTCATAATTCAGTTTAAGCTATGGACTGTGTATCCCACTAGGAGGTCAAGAGAACCTCCACAGCCTTTCAGATGAAGAACCTGTCTTCAAATATACTTGTTGCAGATACGGAAGACTAATAGAGTTCTGCCACTCTGAGCTGTTGTGGATTTTCCTGTCTCCATAAACCACTCCCACTCCCCTATCCCCAACGTGTTTGTGAGTCTCCATTTGATTTGTAGCAAATGCCTACTTAGGAGTTTTTTGTGTATTGTTTTAGACTTTTTATTTTTTTAGCTGCCATTTAAGCATTCCTGTGGCACCCATCACCATTTCAATTTAATTGTTTACTTTGAAGAAGTTTTTGCAAATTCACATTACTTAAGCAGAGGGAGAGAACCTCTACTGATCAGAGCATCTAAACCTGTGTGATCTACGGTCTACCAGCCTCTGCAAGCATCGTCCCATCTTGCTTCCTTTCCCGGTAGGGGGAGCTTGGAGCGAGTCAGTCCTGGGGCTCGCTGACAGAAGTGGCCCATCAGAAAGGAGAACCAGGTCTGATGACATAGCAGTCCCAAGGAGCAGCAGGCATGGATCCCTCCGTCCTCGGGCTTCCCGGGCCCCTGCGACCGGGGAAAGGGCTCTCTTACTCCGCACTCAGGGAGACCACTTCTCAGGATGGGGTCAGATGGAGAGGCCTCTAGGTAGAAAGACATCCCCCTTGTTTGAGTGGCATTTCCTCAAGCTGGTAAGAACAAGGAGCTCCCACTGTGTCGGGAGCTGGAATAGTTCTGGCCAGAACCCGTCCCCCTTCCTCTGTGAAGGAATGAGTAAGGGAAGTTGGGACGTAGAAAATGAAGGGAAAGAATGCCAGGGCGTCTTCACTTTACTCTTCAGGAATGGTGGCCCATGTTGGGGGCTTTGTGTCAGCTGCAAATCCGACAGGTCATGTCCAAGAATGGCTTTCCCATTGGCAGGTGGCCCAGGCCATCTCCCACTGGGAATGTGGCGTCATAGGATCTCCAGTCCATTCCTTGGATGCTAAGGACTGCGGGAATGAGGGAGTCGGTTAAAGAACAAACCTCAGTAGGAACAGTTAAATTGAAATGCTGTGTGCCTGCCCCAGCAGCAGGCACCATAGTAGGCACTCAACTCATACATGTTTAATCGAATTGAAAATATCCCTTAGGGAAAAAACAAAAACAGAAACCACAAGAGCCCCAGCCAGTTTACTCTGGGTAGATGTCCACAATATGCAAAGTGGTGGTGGGGTCAAGTCCAATGACACCAGCACTTTAAACTCTTTGTGTGGGTATGCATGAGTGTATGTTTGGGAAGAAAAACAAAGGTGCAGACTATCTTCCTTTTTCTTCTTCGGCCTCCATCCCCGGCCTTCCCCCCTCACACACACTGGACTTGGTACAAAATATCCGTGTGGTCCGAGATGAAGCTTTGGGGTGGGGGAGGCAGAGGGAGCTTTGTGTTAAGTGCCTACTGGAAATGCACTGTGGGGTTTTTTCCTGTATGGGAAACCATTTATGCCAAGCTTTTCCCCATTTCCCATATTTATCTCATCTGGTTAGCTGCCTCTGCTTCCAGCTTTGTGTAATTCTCTTTGCCAGCTGCACAAAGCTGATTTTTTCCAAAGTCTAAAGACTGAGCTCACCTGGCTAGGTTGTTGTGTGTTTTGTTGACTTTCTCGTTGAACCTTTTCGTAATGTAATGCCATATTTATTGTTTTAAAAATGAAAGGAATACTAATAAGTCTTAAAAGTTCCTTCATGCATAAGATTTTTCCAGTTACTGGGCGTAACTGGTGTACATGAATTAGATGTCCATACTGTATTCTGTTTGCATTAGTCATTTTCTTTTTGACATAGTATCTGGCACACAAAGTGGGTTAGTACTACAGTATTTGTGTTACTTTAAGTACTAAGTATGCAGGTCTCCTGGTACCATTGAGTTGCTGCTATTAAAGCTCACACATGAAATGGCTAAAAGTTACAAGTGTGCGAATTATGACTGCGTGAGCCTTAGAAAATAAAATGTATAAAGGGCAACACATGAGCTGTCAAACAGTGTTAGGTGTGTGTTTATATGTACAGAGTTGTGCATAGCAATCGTTTTATTTAAGTTGATATGTAGTCTACTCACATTTTCGTTATTTAGCAATTTTGTACAAAAATAGCAATTAATTTGTAAACACTGCCAGAATATTTTCTAGCTGGTTTGTAATTTTTTAAGAGCGTTATTTTGTTTGTTTTTTTGTTGTGGTTCTTGTTTTCATTTTTGTTGTATGTGTAGATCTGTAAATAAAATTGCAGTATTTAAAGCTTTAGCTTTCAGGAAAAAGAAAATAAGAACTCAGTGTGTGCATGACAACTCGTGTGTGTGAGAAGGAGGGATTTGAAGGAAGATGCCTGGCAGAGTAAGTTGGGTGGCAATTGTCAGGGTGTGGGAATTTCTTTTCCTACGGGGTACATGATTTTGTAAAAAGGAAGTATTTCTCCCAAAATTGGGGGTAGGC
This sequence comes from Avahi laniger, assembly GCA_963575035.1. Taxonomy (NCBI): domain Eukaryota; kingdom Metazoa; phylum Chordata; class Mammalia; order Primates; family Indriidae; genus Avahi; species Avahi laniger. The sequence goes on from CAUYSK010117676.1 coordinate 24,427, forward strand.
AAACTACTAATCAGTTTAGCTTTGTGTTGTATGCTAGTTTAAAGAAAATATGTAATATAATGTAAAAAACAACAAAAAAAAAAGCTTTTATGATGGATTTTGTAAATAGATTTGTTACAGGGTGACCTGTTCTCTAGCTGTGATCTTACCACTTCAAATGGGTGTAATTTGAATAAATTTTGTATGGTAAAGGATCAATAAAATGATTTTTTTTATGAGTTCAGACGTGTGGATGGACTTTCTTAATATTATCCTATGCTCCTATATTAACTGAATTTTTAAAGACATTCTTTAACAAGTTAAGGAGAAAGGTTGAACAAAAGCTCAAAACATAGTATGTTTTGCCCTTTATTTGGGACTCTGAGAACATTAAGTACTTGAACATCTGTGGTGTGCTCCACACTCTGAACCTACCATGTCCCTGTGACCTTATGCAGAAGCCACTCCACGCATTGAAGGAGGATTTTTAAACTGAGCAAGTGGCAAGTTTTACTCCTTATAAGGAGTATGAAGCCAATAAATTTTAATTCTCATGTGGTAATTACCTAACATGTTCTAGATTCTATATTTCTTATAATGCCACCTATGAGATTAGAATTATTCGACCACCAGTCACACTATTAACTCTGAACTTATCCAGAAACCCCAAGGTGCTATATGTTGTACACACACAAAATCGATATGGAAGGATATGAAGTAAAACAAATACAAAAGAAACCTTACCTGGCACGCCCCCATCTTATTCACCCAAGATAACCACTGTTCTTATTTTTCTTGTATCATCCTTCCAGTGCATGCATTTTATAGGCATGTATAAACACATGTGTGTGCATTGGCATGTGTATTTTAACATGATTTTACATAAATCATACCATGTATGCTGATCTGCAGCTTTTTTGTTCACTAAATACATTGACATCTTTCCACGTTAGTACTTACAGGTTCTGTTCATGTTCTTCAAAGACTGCATAGCATTCCAGTGATTTAAAATTTATTTAATCATTTACTTACCCAGGTAATTTACCGTTTGAGAGATATTTTATATTTTTGTTTGTTTTGCAATAAAAATATTTTGTAAAATTTATAGAATGCTTATAATAATTATGTCAGGTACTATTTTTTTAATGTGGCACAATACACAAAACAAAATTAACCATTAGTGACATTTAATACATTCACAATATTGTACAACTATCACATTTATCTAGTTCCAGAATATTTTTGTCACCTCAAGAGGAAACCTTGTACCCATTGAGCAGTCACTCTCTGACCCCTAACCCCAGCAACCTCTGGCAACCTCTAATCTGGATTTGCCTAGTCTGCATCTTTCCTACAAATGGAATCATACAACATGTGGCCTTTTGTGTCTTTTTTCACTTACCATAATATTTTCAGGGTTCATCCACATTACTGCATGTATCAATCGTTCATTCCTTCTCATAGCTGAATAATACTCCATACCGTGTTTTGTGTATCTGTTTATCAGCTGATGAACATTTGAGTTGTTTCACTTTTAGGAATGCTAGGCACTATTTTAAGTGCTTTATATGAGTGTGCTATGTTTTTTCAAAGTAGCCATCAGCCATCACTGTTTCTTCCGTTATCTCTCTCCTTCTAGAATGTGAGCTCAGAGGAGAGGTACAGTACTTTGCATGGCTCACTATTGTGCCCCCAGTTCCTGGAATAGTGCCTGGCAAACAATAAGCACCTAATAAATACTTGAACGAAATATTCCTATTTTGCAGATGAGTAATCTGAGGTTTAAAAAATTCTTTTTCAAATACCCAAAAGCAACACATAATGATGCAGTGAGCTCAAAGGCTTTTCCCCATAAGCTGTCCTCATCTTCCTCATCTTGTACTTAACTTGTTTTTTTGTTTTTGTTTTTGATTTTTTTTTAACATTTTTGCATTTTATCTTCTTTAATTCTATATAGAGTCCTGTTTACCCAGACTTTGGGAGCCGATTTCTGTCATCCAACATAGCTGCTGTCCTACCCAGGGGTCTGCATATTTGGTCAGCAGGCAGCCAAGCCAGTGACAAAGCTGAATGTAACAGTACAAAGACATATTCCTTCATCCAGGTAGACTGCCGATGGGGGCAAAAGCTAGCAGATAAAACAAGAATCGCCCATCTACGAAAGCAGGAGAAAAACATAGACAAGATGAATGTGAATCAATCATGTAGTGCTGCATTCTTTAAAAAGGTGACTATAGGACTATAATATGTATAAATATTTTATAATTCAGAACCTTATCCAAGCACTGTTTTAGAAAGGGGCCTCAGAAATATTACTGAGGTGTCAGTAACATTTAGAGATAGAAAACAGGACTATTACAGAAAAGTGAATTATATTCAGTGTCCATTAAGGGAAATAGTTATTCAGTTATTCAGTCATTCTTTAGGTGAATATAAAGTGATTAGTATATGCCAGGCACTGTTTGGGTGCTGGAGTCCGAATTTTAAAAGGCATGGTTCCTGTCAGCAAGAGGAAGTTTACAGTCTAGTTGGGGGGAAAGCAAGTTTTAGCTAGGAGAAGCAAAACGGAGGGCCAGATCTCAAGTAAGCTATTTTTCTTTCTGAAGCCATTTTTGGAAGAATTGGAAGGACAGATGGTTAAAGGCCGAAACGGAAATGGCAGGTAGGTGTAGCCTTGCCTCGGGAAAGCTTTACAAAACAGCGGAGATCCTGAACTAGGGTGGTTCGGGGGCAATGGCCAGTCCCAGGCCTGTGCGTCTGAATGCAGGAGTGCTTGCAGAGAACTGCCCCGGTAGGCGTGACTCGAAATAAACCAATGGATGCATTTTCTGGGATCAAGGATCTGGGGAACCCCAATGTACTTCTAAACTACAACTCTGATACAAAGGAAGATGACAAGATTAAATTGTAGGTCATGCTTCAGGATATTAGGGAGAATATGAGTACCTAGAACTGACCCTCCTGGAGTCAATCAGAAGTTAAAGGAGTAGCAATCCTGGCAGGAAGTTACAGAGCGCCACAGAACACAAACAGCAAGACTTCATTGTGCCCTTGAATCTGGGACTCAAAGACTGAAAGACACACAGAATTTATTAATGTATTCTGAAATTTTTACAACACCAGACATCGCTATTATGCTTTTTGTAGTGTGTGAAGCGCACTGTCAAAAAGTTTGGGAGTTCCTCACTCTTACACTGCTGGTGGGACTGCAAATTAGTGCAACCTCTCTGGAAAAGAATTTGGAGATACCTCAAAGAGCTAAAAATAGAAATACCATTCAATCCAGCAGTAGCACTATTAGACATCTACCCAAAAGAGCAAAAAACATTCTATGATAAAGACATCTGCACCC
>CAUYSK010117678.1:0-10219 GCA_963575035.1 Avahi laniger
ATTATATGGGCCGGGCACGGTGGCTCACACCTGTAATCCCAGCACTCTGGGAGGCAGAGGCGGTGGATTGTTTGAGCTCAGCAGTTGGAGACCAGCCTGAGCAAGAGCGAGACCCTGTCTCTACTAAAAAAAAAAAAAAAAAAAAAAAAATAAATGTTCTGGAAAACTAAAAATATATAGAAAAAATTAGCCGGGCATGGTGGCGCATGCCTGTAGTCCCAGCTGCTCGGGAGGCTGAGGCAAGAGGATCGCTTGAGCCCAGGAGTCTGAGGTTGCTGTGAGGTAGGCTGACGCCACGGCACTCACTCTAGCCCGGGCAAAAGAGTGAGACTCTGTCTCAAAAAAAATATATACATACTATTTTTAGAAATTTTACAAATAAAAAATAATTCAAAAGAAGATAACAATTTTTTGCTTCAAAGTAGTAAGAGAGCATGTGCCCTTCACTGAGCTCTTCCCAAGCCAACAAAGGCAGTAAACAGGCTGAATATGAGCAACTTGTACTACCTCGGTTCTGCTCTGTAACATTTTCCATAAACTATCAATGAAATGTATCAAGTTCTGTCTGGCAGCTTTTGTCTATTGAAGCTTTTGTCTGTCACTTCCACACTGTGCTTTATGCGGTCGTAAGTAGAGTTTCACTCTTCTCTGCAAACTTCCAAACGCCTTCACAGAGCAGGGAATCTCTAACTTGGATTAATCTGTTTAATTTCTGGAAAAATCACCCTGTGCTGCAAGCATAGTGTGCATCATTTGGAAACCACACACAGTGTCTTTGGAACATTATGCAAGGATACAAAAAGACACAAAAAGAAAATGAAGAGGATGACCAGTTTTCTAGAAAGTTCCTAATAATGTCTGGGGCAGTTTTAGCCAGGTTGGAAACAAGTGCAGACGGTGTGAAGGGCAGGAGCCCCAGGCTCTGCAGGAGGAGAGCTCATGAGCGCCTCACTTTCTCCTCCTCTCTGCTTCTCTCACTCCTGTGTTGCCAGGATTTTCTCACCCATGTCCCAGGGGAACATGCCAGAAAAGTCTGCCAAGCCTTTGTCCTTTCCCTCCAGAATACTCCCAGCCAACCTCCAACGCCACATCTCTTCTCCCTTCCTCTCTGGCAGCCCCAACTGACGGCTGCGGATCTGAGTTCACAACCGGCTCACTCTCAGGAGGCAGTGCCAGGCCTCACTCTAGCTGGCTCCGCGCACCAGCTACTTCCACCGGCACAGCAATCCCATGGAGTAGTTCCCGCTACAGACACCCAGTTGAGACATGAAAAACAGCCACAGGGAGGGGGAGTAACAGGCTGAGGCCACAGAGCTGGGACATGGCTGAGAATTCAAACCGGGCAGTCTGGGTCCAGAGGGAATGCGCTCCACCCTGGGCCACGCTGCTTCTTGGTGCTTGAAGTGGAGCCAATCCTCTGGGCAAACCTGAATCTGTCTGCAGTCGTCAGCTGAGGACCGACTGGGCTTGGCTGGCCAGCTGTCCCAGGAGTAGGACTGAAATGGTCACTTATTGCTTGTGCCACCCAGCTACATCCATTTTCTCCTCTTTTGGGAAGAGCATCCCAATTTTCCATGCAGGAACCACCCTTTCCCACACCATAGTTCTGGTATTGCCAACCCTCCCCCACATCTGTCTCCACTAATTCCCAGAATGGTAACATGACTTGAGCATGTCACATGACCTGAAAGTGGCCACATGATCCAGACCCAGCCAATCAATGGCTTGATAGGCCCCTGCCCCAAGCCAGGCAAACCAGGGTCAGCTCTGAGACTTTTTCTTTTTTTTAATCATGGTAAAATACCTATAACATAAAACTGACCATGTTAACCATTTTAAAGTACACAATTCCATAGTATTTAATACATTCACTATGTTGTACAACCATCACCAATAGCCATTTCCAGGACTTTTCATCTTTCCAAACAGAAACTCTGTACTCATTGAACAACAACTCCCTGGTCCAGGTGCTACGGCTGCCATAAAACTACCATAGCCTGGGCAGCTTAAACAACAGAAATTTATTTTTTCATACTTCTAGAAAATAGAAATCCAAGATCAAGGTGTTAGCAGGTTGGTTTCTTCTACAGTCTCACTCCTTGGCTTGTAGATGCTGTCTTCTCCCTGTGTCCTCATGTGGCCCTTCCTCTGTGGGCGTCCAAATCTCCTCCTCTTATAAGGACATCAGTCATACTAGATTAAGGCCCAACCCAATGGCCTCATTTTACCAACCCATTGGCCTCCAAATATAGTCACTTTCTGAGGCACTGGGGGTTAGGACTTCAAGATATGAATTTGGGGGGAGGGACACAGTTCAACCCGTGACATTCCTCATTCCCCAATTCTGGGACTTCTGAGAAAGAAGAATGCTCTATTTGCTGGGGCTGCTGAGCAGGAATGGTCTACCCCCGCAGCCACTGGCAGCCACCTTCCCAAGTAGAGATCAACACCAAGGAAAGACTATCTGAAAACGAGGCAGAGAAGAGTTGAGAGAGAGTGAGCCCCTGAGCTCGGACATACCTAAAGCCAGCTCTACCTCAGGCTCTTCCTTTCCCAGGGATGTGAGCTAATAAATTTCCTTTTTTGCTTTATTAACGTAGGATGGTCAGACTTTAATGAATGCTCTGATTCTTGTAATTCAAAGGTGGGTTAATGTAAAGGCCTCTTACCCCAGAGTGCCCGTGACTCCAGGACACACAGGGTGGGACCACAAGGCAGCTATTTACGTGGCGTAGTCACGATTCAATTCCAGGCCTTGGGATGCTCCTGTGTCACGACTGTCCACAGCATAGTGGAGGCTGGGGCTGTGCTGGCATCTCCCGCGGAGCAGGCTTCAGGGCCCACCTGGGCCACAGAGCTTCCTGCAGCGTTCTGTGATCGCTGCCCTAAGGTCGGCCTCTCCCCACAGACTGGGGGCTCCTGCCCTTCCAGCCAACACCCCCGGGCCTGCGGCAGTGCCAATGACAGAGCTTCAGAACAAAGTCCGAGAAGTCAGAGAACGAGGCTACGCAGCAGGCCTGCCTTCCTTCCCTCATAGGAGGGATGCAGCACTGTCCGTGTGAACACAGGATGGGAAACAGCCCAACCGTCCTTCGGAAGGACTGGCCAAGGACATTACAGGACAACCCAACAGCCGAGCAGGATTCCATCACTGAACCAAAACAAGGCAGCACCTGCCCTCTGATACAGAGACTGACACAGACCATCTCAAAGAGAAACTGCGAACTGAAAAGAAGCAGCACACAGGAAACAATGCACCAGGCCAATTGTGTGAACAAGGAGGAACTACTCGCTGATGTCTACGTAACTACCTCTGGAACCGGGCTGTCCAATACCAAAGCCACTCGCCACGATTAAACTAAAATTAGTTAAAATAAAATTTAAAAACTCAGTTCCTCAGTCTCACCAGCCACATCTCAAGGGCTCAACAGTTACGTGCGGCCAGGGAGGCCACAGTCCTGGACGGCGCAGGCCCAGAAGGTTCTGTCAGGCAGCACTGCTTTCAAGGGACACAGCAAACTAGAAAAGGGCCTTTGGAAAGAGGAGCAGGAGAACTGGGGCAGGGGAATCATTTTTCACTTATCTTTATGTACTTGAATTTTTTTAATCACATCACGCATTATTTCCTATTCAAAAATAAACACTTAAAAAAACCTAAACACATTTTTTTAACATTTAAATATACAGGTAAAATAAGAAAAGAGGATCTTGGATACCTGAAGGACCAGGTAAGCCTCACTCACCTCGAGCACGGGGTTATCTGCTGGGGGAAAAGCAGGCGTCTTTCTTTGGTGGGTGGATGAGAAAGAGCAGCGACGGGTCGGGCCGGGGCTCCCAGGCACGCCTGAGTCGACGCCGCCTCCGCGTTAAGTGCGCGTGTCTGCTTCACAGCCCACCTGCCCCCGCACTCCTGTCCTCTCGGCAACCGTACAAGGTCCTCAGGGTGGTCGTCGCTCCTGTTTTTATTTCCCAGGGCTGCTGCAGCAAACTTGTGCCTCAGCACAAACTCGGGAGCTTAAATTGATAGTTTATTCCCTCACAGTTCTGGAGGCCAGGAGTCCAAGGTGCTGGCGGGGCAGGCCCCCAGAGACTCCCAGGGAGGACCTTTCACGCCTCTCTCTGCATTCCCTGGCTTGTAGACGCATCACACCAATCAGTGCCCATGTCACATGGCCCTCTGGTCTGTGTGTCTCTGCATCTCAAATTTCTCCCTCTTGCCTCTTATAAGAACAATACTCATTGGATTTAGAACCTACTCTAAGTCTTGGATGGCCTATTCTATCTTGAGATCCTTAGCTTAATTACACCTTCCCAGACCCAATTTCCATAGGTCACAGTCACAGGTATCGAAGTTAGGACTTGGACATATCTTTTTCGAGGACACAGTGCAACCCACCACATCATTTTATAGATGAGGGACACAAGGCTCAAGGGCCCTCAGTGCCCACAGTGACAGAGCTGACTCAGGGCCCAGCCTCCTGCCACTGACTCCCACTGATTCGGCCACGAGAGAAGCACCATCTGCCAGCTTGAAGCCCTCCACCGTGAAGCCCGTCACCACAAAGCCCCTACCACTTGGGCTCAGCCTCACAATGGGCGACACACCCATTAGAACCGCACCCTCTCTGGCCTTGCTTATCTGACTGCTGCAGGATAGGATCTGACAGAAGATTACACTGTCTCCCGGGAGACCAGGCCCTGGCTATCTGTGGCTGTCTCAGATCAGGTGGGGATCCAAGCTCCAGAGGGTGGTCTGCATCTCCAGACTCCAAGTCCGTGGGCAGATTGGAACCGGAAGTTCAGGCTTCTGGGGCTGGAGACAAAAGCTCCTGTCCTTTTCATGGTCAGGGCGTAGGTGCCAGCCCACAGGGGTTTTGCGCTGGTGAGGGCTCTGCTCTAAAGGACTCAAGTGAGCGCTCAGACTCAAGACGACAGGAGACAAAGCCCAGACGTGGACACCGGTGTGCAGAGGGCCTGGCTGAGGCCAGCGTGCTGGGCCACACTGATGACAGGAGGGCCTCCCAGGGAGCAGGGGAGTTCACCGTGCCCTCCTCTCAGCAGGACTGGAGATATGGACTAGCCCTTCAGGCAGGGTCTTCCTGAGACCCTTTTAGAACCTGTCTCTAGGGTTCAGGATCCCCGCTCCTCTCTTCCCAAGGGAAGGCAGGATACAGGACTGCCGCTGGGTCACTGGCTTTAACCTGTACTTTCTCCATGATCTCAGAAAGGCACCCATGGAGCCCACTTCCAGACTGTTAGCAGGTACTGATAAAGAGCCTCACAGCTAGTAAGGGGCAGACCCTTACTAGGATGACTCAGTTCCCATGCACTCGAGAGCGCCGTGCCAGCTCCCTGCCTCCTCCCTCTCTCGCTCTATCATCTGGCAAGAAACTCATTTCACACTGCTATCCGCGTCAAACCTACAAATACAAACAGCTGAAATTTCACTTCAGCATTCCTTATTCCAGTCTATGCTGGTTTACAACGTCAAGACACTAGCTACAACCCACTAAACTGATTTCATCTCTCCCGAATGGGCTGTGACTCCCAGTTTAAAAAACAATGATCCACATAACTCACATGGATATGCATCCAAATAACACTCAGAAAGAAAGAGGGAAAAAAAATTCCTTTCCCATTTTACGCATTTTGCAGATCATCCAAAAATCCATTTGTGGATCTGAAAATTTTCCCCCCATTTAATTGCAATTTCTGACCTTCCTGATCTGCAAATGGAGCCATTACTTGTCATGTCCTTTTTCCTTTTATTAAAACCTCGGTGGCCCTAAAAAGTCTGGTTGAGCTCAACCGTAGAATCCTCTCCCACTGAGTCCTCAGAGACTGAATTTTCACACCATGGATCCACCTTTGCAGAAATCTCAGGGCATCTCCCAGCCCTGGGATGCTCATGATCAGGGAGTTTGGTTTCTGGACCTGCTGCAGTGGTCTGGGAAATGTCGGATGGCTTGGCCAGTGGAAGGAATGATGCTAAGGACAAGAGATACTGTGTTCGGCTCCCAAGTTCTCTGAACCAATAACACGTTATTTCATTTTGCTGTCACCTTTCCCTGCATGTTGGGAAGTCTGAGATACATTGTGATTTTCCACTCATTCACTGGTATTGGATACCATCCTATAAGAGGATCATTCTAACCCTGGAAACACCAAGAGTAGAGACCACACACCGAAATTCTCAATCATAGTCTGTACAAAGCTCCCCTGAGGACAACCGGAAGACCTGCTATGAATCTGGATTTGAGCCCATGGATTAGGAATCAACAAATCCTGGTTTTCTTCACGGCCATCCTGGTCTACACCAGCAAAAGCCAAGAGAGACATGATAATTTCAATAATTCAGACCAAGTTTTCTGTTCCCTTCCTTTGCCTTCACCAAAAGAAGTGAAAACAAAAAGCCAGATTATTTATCTACTTTCCACATGTCCAACACAGAGAGCTCTGTCTGCTGCAATGTTGATCCCGTGAGCTCGTGAGTCCCACCGCTGCACACCTGTGGGACAGCCACTCCTTTCCTGCCAGCTAATCCTTTATTCCAAGTCATCTCTAATGGAGTCTTTGTTCCACCACCAACCAAACCATATTATTTCATTTTACTGGAAACTCTGACGGAGAGCCTGTCAGGGAGAAAGGCCCAGGACAGTCCACAAGGCACAAGAGCCTGAGCCCCAGCCGGTCCTCCGGCCCGTTGAGTGTTCTTGGCAATTTTGAGCAAACAGCCGAGAGAAGGGCCAGACCTAAGGAAGTCTGGAGTCAGCAAGGCATGAAACCTTCACTTACCTGGGGGGCAGACACATTCGGATGGCGCTTCCCGAACAGTCCGGAGCTTGACTAGTCCGTCCAACTTCTGAGACGGGAAGAAAAGGAAAGGAAAAAAAAATGAGAATGAGTTTCAGGGCAGGGAGGGGTAAAATTGGAAAAATCAACAAGAACAGATGCATCTAAAAGATCTACCCTCACGATGGTGTTTTCAAGAACATTTCAAAAAGATCATTAAATTCTACAAGCAATTTTAGAATAAGAGGAAAAACAAACAAAATATTGAACAGTTACTGGTAAGTCCTTGAGGAGAAGGTGCCAGGTTTCTGCTTTGTTACATTTTCAAATACAATACCTAGAGTTAAAAACAATAGAAATCGGCATCTTGCAAAGTGAGAAAAGCCCGAGTGACCATCAGTCTGCGTGCAGAAAAGGCAGAACAGGGGGAGGCCTGGGTGGGGCCATCAGAACTGGCTCTCGAGGCAGCTCTCCCACTCACAAAGCTGCCCCATCTGCAGCCGGGGCAGCCCACAGCCCCACTGCGGCGGCCTCTGCCAGCCCATGGCCTCTGACCTGCCGGGCCTAATCTGCCTTGACGACAACATTTTCCTTTCTTTCTTTCTTTTTTCCATTTTCCCTTCTTCTTACCAGTGGGGATCCTTGGCCTAGAAAATTCAGTTCAGTACAACTTAACAAGAATCTCTACATGTGCCCAGCCCTGTGCTAGATTTGGGTGAAAGGAAAAGAATCACTACAGAAATAAGAGTCAAAAGTGACAGCTACCCCGCAATAAGTGACTCACAGGGACAGCTCTGGCATGCTCATGGCCTGATTTGCCCCTAGGGGCAAACTCTGAGGCCAGAATTAATGTCCCTGCCTCACAGATAACAGGATGGAAGCTTGAAAGAAAGAAATTTGTCCCACATCCCAAATCTAGGTTTAGAGGAATGAAGTGATTGGCCCCTAATCCCAAAACTAGCCAGGACTTGAGTCCTGGCAAAGATACACAAAGTATTAACCTTTCTTTAGGGGGAAAAACCCAAAAAGCAAAACAGAGCAAAGCAGGAATGTGCTAGCCTGAGTGAACAGTGCAAGACTACTGTTAGAATGGGTGCTTCAGGTTCAAACATAAAATAGTAATTTGTAAGCACTGCCTTAGAGGGAGCAAGAGGGGCACCCCTGGTCTGAGCCCTTGACCACCAGGCCTGGGATTTTCACGGAAGACAGGCCCCCAGCCCCGCCTTGTCTGCCTCTGGCTGGAATAGCCCAGGACCAGGAAGGCTGAGGCCAAAACCCTAACCGGGGTACCTCCAGTTGCCTGCAATGCTGGTCCTGAATGCAGAGGAACAGAAGGCCAGTTATCGTCACCATCACCATGGTGGAAACACCACCACGATAGCCAGAGGGTGCTCCAGGGTGGCCCCTTTAGGTGCACTAACATCTCCATCCTCACTGCACCTCCTGGCCCTGGCCCCACAAGGCCCTGAGCTTGCTCTAGACATCAGAACCTGGCTAGCCCTCAGGATGCCAGCCTCTCAGCTCCCTGCAGGGACTGCCACCAGACACGTGCACCTGCTCTGGCCCAGAATGATCCTGTGGGCAGCCTGGGCAGGACCCCAGCCTCCAGAGGGCCCCTGCAGCTGCCATGGGCTCCCACAGAGTAGGTGAGACCCCTCCCCGACAGGCAGTGGCAGACACCCAGGCCGCGAGCAGAGCCTGTGAGGGGCAGGAGTATGGGCAGAGTGGGCGAGCTGGCCACACCCACCTTAGTTGAATGGGAAGCCCATGCAGAAGCTTCAGCCTGACCTCAGAATTCACTCTCTTCTTCATTGTATCTGCAGATACTAAAACAGATTTCAAAATGTGCTTGGATAAAGAATCCAGCATCCTAGTTTAAGCCAGTCAATTTGTGCAAGAAGCTCTTATCTGTTTTTATCAGTGCTAGACAGAAAACAAAGGGCTGCCACACTAATTTCATTTTTTTAAGAAAAGCATTTAATGCTAAAAACAATTCACTTTTAACAAATGGTATCACACCTGGGCAAATGCTATCACATCTGGGCCTCTCTCCCAACGGAGAGAGGAGATTTCTCAAATACGGATAGGAAACACAATTTCTTCTAAGCTACTCTTACTTTAAAATGAAAAGCTAGCTAGAAAACTATTGATGAGAGGGAAAATGTACTACTGCTAATGCTAGCAGCTGGGATCATAGGTTACTGGGCTTGAGTTTTCGTTTTGCCACTTATTCTAACTCCTGAGCATTTGTTTTTCTAGATTTGAGGGCAAATCTGCAACATTTATCTCCTAGTCCCTTCCCCTCCCCCACCTCCAGCCCCTAACTGTGGGTTTGAAACGTCCCTACTATGAACACAAAGTGAAATGTTTGACTTAGAAACCCAATCCCACAATCTTGACTTTATGCTTTTTTCCCCCCTAATTCTAAGAAAATATTCTTTTGTGTCCAGGTTTGTAAAAATGATTTAAAACCTCAACTTTTTACATCCAATTATCTGGCGGAACCCCTAGCATCTGCAAACAATATGGTCCTGGTTTTACATATGCAAACAAGTCCTGACTCTAAAAGTAAACAAAGAAAGCCTTTCTGAGAAAAAAGCAGAGACTCTGGGGGCATTCCCTCTCAGAAGTACTGAGAAGGAGAACTTGAGGTTTGCAGGGAGGGTGCCAAGAGCTCAGGGAAAACTCATCAGGAAACCACGGTTTTCAAAACAGCAGTAGATGGTCAGATGATAAATTTATTAATGATCTGTTGGAGCACTAGTCTAGAAAAATTCACCAGATGTTTGATCACATCCTCAAATGGTTTTGCTCTGATGAAATACAGATTGATGTACAAAAAAGGGATGCAATGATTCATCTCTGTAAAAGGCTACAAATAAAACCATAAGACATTTCTATCCTTTCACTGAAAATTCCTATGCTGGGGACTATATCCCGTGGAAATAAAAATGCGGAAACAAGAAAATACTATTCATGAAGAAGCTGTAGGGCAGATCAGGGGAATGGTCAGTGAAGGATGGGGAAGGCCCTGGATGAACTGTTGATAAGGAAAACCCCCATCTGTTACCTGGCACATCAGCCACCTCAGACCCCCACCCCTTGCGGAAAACCAGCATCAGCATAATACTGACCTATTACCTGGCCCATCCCCTGATCTATTACCTGGTGCATCAGCATAACACTAAATCTATCATCTGACACATCAACTAATCCATTACCTGGCATTAACCACCTTACACCCTACCTCCCAGACCACCACAGCTTAATAAAAGTGGGAAAGATCCCGTACATGGGGCTCAGAATTTGGTGGCGAGGCGCCTCTGAGCCCGCTGGTGAATAAACTTTGATTCTCCGACTCTCCATCTGCCGCTCGGTTTGTCCTCGGGACCACTTGCTGTAACATTTGCTGTAACATTTTGGTTCC
>CAUYSK010117679.1:0-10936 GCA_963575035.1 Avahi laniger
CCTCTTCCATCCAAATGACTTCTATTTCCTAGGCATGTTTGACAACAAACTCTACACACTGCTTTGCTTCTAAACTTATTCAAACCTCTAAAGTGCCGAGTATCTACCAGCTTTCTCTGAGAGATTGTATGTGTTTCTCTATACGGAACTCTATTGGAACTAATAGCTACCCTCTTCCAACGAAATGACTCTTGTTTCTTATGTGTGTTTGCCCAGAAACTGTACACACTGCTTTGTTTCTCAAAGTTGTACAAACCTATAAAATTCCTAATGTCTAGTAGCATTCTCTGAGAGAATGTTTTTGTTTGTATATGTAACTCCATTCCACCTAAAGATTACACCCTTCCAACTAAAGGACTTCTCGTATCTTAGGTGTGTTTGATTAGAAATACTACACACTGCTTTGTTTGTCTAAGTTGTGTCAACCTTTAAATTCCCCAGTGTCTAGCAGTTGTCTCCTAGAGAATGGATGTGTTTCTCTATGTAACTCCATTCGACCTAAAGTTACCCTTTGCCATCCAAATGACTTCTCCTCTCTTAGGTGTGTTTTGCTAGAGACTCTACCCACTGGTGTGTTTCTGAAAGTTGTGAAAGGCTATACATTGCCCAATGCCTAGCAGGTTTCTCTGAGATAATGTATGCTTTTTTATATGTAATTCCATCCCACTTAATAGTTACCCTCTTCCAACAAAATGAGTTCTTTCTTAGTTGTGTTTGACAGGAAACTCTACACACTGCTTTGTTTCTAAAACTTCTGCAAACCTGTAAAGTGACCAATGTCTAGAAGGTTTCTCTGAGAGTATGTATGTGTTTCTATATGTAACTCCATTTGGCCTAAATGTTACATCCTTCCAACAAAATAACTTCTACTTTCTTAGTCGTGTTTGAGTAGAAAGTCTACACACTGCTTTGTATCTCCAAGTTGTGTAAACATATAAATTTCCCAATGTCTAGCAGCTTTCTCCCATACCCATGGGACACGAGGAACACATGACTTGCTCCAGCCAAAATACACTCTTCAGGCTCCTGCCACACCCAATATTCATAAGCCATAGACTAGAGGCTTGCAGAGAAACACACTCTGCTCTAAGCTCCCACACCCACGGGTTACCAGCCACAAATGACACACATGAAGAAAAATGCACTATCAATGCTGCTCCCACATCCACTGGACACGAGCCACATATGTCACGTGCATGTAAAAATGCACTCTGTACGCTGCTCCAACACCCAGGGACATGGGCTACACATGACACATGCACGGAAAAACGAACTCTGCCCTCTGCTCCCTCACTCATGGTTCACGGTCCACACATGACACACAGGTGGGGAAAGACACTCTGCACGCTGCTCACACGCCCCCTTGACATTAACCACACATGACACGAGCATGGGAAAATGCATTCTTCATACTGCTGTCACTCCCACTCCACACAAGCCACACTCGATCCTCATGCAGAAAAGTGTATATTGCACACTTGTCCCACATCCGATAGACAGGAGCCACACACAACATGCTGATAGAAAAATGTACTCTGCATGCTGCTCCCACACCCAGGGGATGAGTGACACACATGACACAAATACAGAAAAACATACTCTGCATTCTGCTCCCACACACACTAGACAAGAGCCACACATGACATGCATGTGGACTAATGTACTCTGCACACTGCTCCCAAACCCAATAGACATGAGCCACACATGACATGTGCGAGGAGAAACGCACTCTGTAAGCTCCTCCTATACTCACTCCAAAAGAGCCACACATGACACTTGGGCGGAGAAACATACTTGACATGCTGCTCCCATACCAAATCCACATGAGCCACAAGCATATGTGCACGAAGAAATGCATTCTGCATGTTGCTCACACACCCACAGGACATGAGCCACACATGACACCCGCCCACAAAAATGCACTCTGCACGCTGCTCCCACATCCAATAACACGAGCCACAGAAGAAGGGTGGGGAAAACCTCACTCTGCAGACTACTCCCACACCCAATAGATATGAGACACACAAGACATGTGTGAGGAGAAACGCACTCTGCACGTTGCTCCCACACCCATGGGACATGATTCACACATGATGACACATGCCCACAAAAATGCACTAAGCATACTGATCCTGCACCCTATCCACACAAGCAACACATGAGACAGGGGTGGAAAAACTCACTCTGGACGCTGCTCCCACACCCACGGAACACCAGTCACACATGACAGGCATGCAGAAAAATGCACTCTGCAAGCTGCTTCCACAAACACTAGTCATGCTTAACATACCACATGCACGCCAAAAAACCGATTCTGCACGCTGCTCCCACATCCACTCCACATGAGCCACAATCGACACTCATGCAGAAAAACGCACTCTGCACACTGCTCCCACACCCACTCAACATGAACTGCACATGACATTCGCACTGCAAAGCACAGTCTGCACGCTGCCCCCACACCCATGGGACACGAGCCATACACGACATATGCACGGAAAATCACCCTCTTCACGTTCATGCCACACCCAATAGACACGAGCCACACATGACAGACACACAGAAAAATGCACTCTGCACACTGCTCCCGCAAACACTAGACGTCATCCACACACCACATATACCCAAAAAATGCACTCTGCACAGTGCTCCCACACCTACTCCACATGAGGCACACACGACACGCGAACACAAAATCGCACTCTGCCCGCTGCTCCCTGACCCACTGGACACGAGCCACACATGACATGAAAACGCAAAAATCTTCTCTGCACTCTGCCCCAGACCCATGGAACATGATACACACATGACAGGGCCAGTGTTAGGGTTAGTTTTAGCATTAGGGCTTGGGTAGGTTAGCACTAGAGTTAGGACAGGGATAGCCTAGCATTAGTGATAGGGTTAGGGTTAGAATTGGGGCTAGTGTTAGATTTAGGGATAGGGTGAGGGTTAGGGTTAGTGCTAGGGTTAGTGTTAGAGCTATGGTTAGCATTGGGGTTATGTTTCGGGCTAGTGTTAGGGTTAGGGTCAGCTTTAGGGTTGGAGTAGAGTTTGGGTATGTTTGGTTATAGGGTTAGTGTTAAGGTTAGGGCTAGGTTAGTGTTAGGGCTAGGGTTAGGATAAGTGCTAGTGTTAGGTTTATGGTCAGGGTTAGGGTTAAGGCTAGGGTTAGTTTTAGTGTTATGGCTAAGTCTAAGTTTAGGCCTAGGGCTAATGTTAGGGTTAGGGATAGCATTACAATTATGACTAGGGTTAGGGCTAGTGTTAAGGTAGGGCTAGGGCTAGAGTTAGGGTTACTGTTAGGGTTAGTGCTGGTGTAAGGGTTAGGATTAAGCCTAAGGTGAGGGTTAGGGCTAGTTTTAGGGTTAGAGATAGGGTTTGGGTTAGGGTTAGTGTTAAGGTTAAGGCTAGGTTTTGGTTTGTGTTAGGACTAAGGCTAGGTTTAGGACTTGGACTAGGGTTAAGATTATGGTTAGGTTTAGGGTTGGGGATAGGGTTAGTGTTAAGATTAGGGCTAGGGTTAGGATTAGCTTTAATGTTAGGGATAGTGTTAGGGTTAAGGCTAAGCTTAGTGTTAGGGGTAACTTTAATGTTAGGGTTAGGGTTATTGCTGGAGATAGGGCTAGGGTTAATGATATGGTTAGTGTTAGGGCTTGGATAGGTCTAGAGCCAGTTTTAGGGTTAGGGTTAATGTTATGACTACTGCTTGTGTTAGGGACAGGGTCAGGGTTAGGATTAGGGCCAGGGTTAGGGCTAGGGTTAGGGTTAGGGTTAGCGGTAGTGTTACGGTTATGCTTAGATGTAGTGTTAGTGTTAAGGTTAGGAGTTGATTTCCAGTAGGTTTGTTTATAGGGTTAGGGTTACTGTTAGTGTTAGCACTAGGTTAAGGTTACTGCTGGTGTTAAGGTTATGGTCATGGTTAGGGTTAAAGTTGGGGTTAGATTTAGTGTTAAGACTAAGGTTAGGTTTAGGCCTAAGGGCTAGGGTTCTCATTAGTCCTAGGTTTAAGACAAAATATAGAATTTTACATTTGTAGAAGCGCATTCTCCTATGTGCCTTACATGCTTCTATGAACACAGGAAAGGAATTTCATAACAAGAGGGTAATTTTTAGCTGGAAAGGAGTTTCATATTAAAAGAGTTTTATTCACTCAGAGAAATAAGCTAGATGTTTGGTTGTTTACAGAATTCCATAACTCTGTGAACTGAAGCAGTGTGTTCTTTTTCTTATCAAATATTTTAATGTATAAAAAGATATTACTTACAGCTATTTCCGTTAAGTTCAGGGTTAAGATAAATGGTACTGCTGTTGCTAGGGCTAGGGTTAGAGCCTGGGCTTTGGTTACAGCTACAGGTACTGTTATAGCTAGGGCTAGGGTTAAGGGTAGGGTAAGGTTTAGGGTTAGGTCTAAGGTTAAGGTTAGGGTTACGGCTAGGGTTAGGGTTAGGGTTAGGGCTACTTTTAGCATTAGGGTTAGGGCTATAATTAGTGTTACAGCTAAGGTTAGGATTAGGACTAGTGTCAGGGTTAGGGGTAGCTTTTGGGTTATATTTAGGGCTACACTTAGGGTTAGAGTTATCGTTAAGGACAGGTTTAAGGCTAGTGTTACTGTTAGAGTTAGGTTTAGGGGTAGTGTTACAGTTAGGGTTAAGTATAGGGCTATTGTTAGAGTTAGGGTTAGGGTTAGGTTAAGGGTTAAGGTTATAGTTAGGGATACTGTTAGGTTAAACTATAGGGCTAGGGTTAGGACTACTGTTAGGCCTAACATTTGCCCTAATCCTAAACCTAACCTTAACCCAAACCTAGACCTAAACTTAATTATAACCCTAACACTAACCTTAAACCTAACCTTAAGCATAGCCCTAAACTTAATGCTAGCCCTCACCCTAATCGTAGTCATAGCTCTAACCCTAACTCTAGACTTAAACCTACCCTTTTCCCTTGCCTGAACCCTAGCTCTAGCTATAATCATAGCTGTAGCTGTAACCATAGCCATAGCCCTAACCTTAGCCCTAACACTATCACTATTTTAACTCTAAACCTAAGAGAAATATCTATAAATAATATCTTCTTATCCATTGAAATATTTGATAAGATAAAGAACACACTGCTTCAGTTCACAGAGTTATGGAATCCTGTAAACAACCAATCGTCAAACCTTATTTCCTTGAGTGAATATAAGTGTTTTCATAAGAAACTTCTTTCCATCTAAAAATTACCCTCTTGGTATGAAATGCCCTTCTTGTGTTTCATAGAAGCTTTAAGGCATATAGAGGAATGAGTTTCTACAAACGTAAACCCCTAGACCTGGTGGAAAATGTAATGCTAATGATAAACCTAACCCTGGGTCTAATCCTCACCTTACACCTAACACTAACCATAATCTTAGCCTTAACCCTAACCCTAACACAAGCACTAGCCTAACTGTAACCGTAACCCCAGCCTTAATCCTAATGTAGCCCTAACACTAACGCTAACCTTAACCCTAGTTCTAACCTTAACCCTAGCCATAACAATAACCCTATCCTCAATTCTAACACTAGCCGTATATCAAACCCTAACCCCAAACCTAGCCATAACCCTACACTTAGCCCTAACCCTAACCCTTAACGTAGCCCTAATCCAAAAACTTGCACAATAACCCTAGCCATAACCCTAACCCTAACCCTAACCCTAACACCAACCCTAACACTAGCCCTAAGAATAAACCTAGGCTTAGCCCTAACATTACCACTAACCCTAACCACAACTGTAAGCTGAACCCCAACCATAACGTAGTCCTCAACCTATCCATAACCCTAACCTTATCCATAACATTAACAATATTCCCTAAACCTAACCCCTAACCCTAACTGAAGACCTAACCCTAACTCAAACCCTAAACCTAACTCTAAAGCTAGCCCTAACCGTAACACTTCCCTAACCCTAACCGTAGCCCTATCCTAACCATAACCAATACCCTAAACCTAGCCCTAAGCCTAAACCTAGCCTTAGTGCTAACAGTAATCCTAACCCTAGCCCTGACCCTATGCATAATCTTAAACAGAACCCTAACACTAGCCCAAACCCCAACCCCAACCTTAACCCTAAACCTTACACTATACCTAACGCTAACCCTAACCATAGTGCAACCACTAAACTTAACCCAGCCCTAAACCTAACCCTAAAGATAATCCTAACCCTAACCCTAACCCTAGTCCTAACCATAACACAAATGTTAACCCTAACAAGAGCCCTACCTCAATCCTAACCCTAATCATAACTAGCCCTACCCCTAATCCTAACCTTAACCCTAGCCCTAACCCTATCCCTAGTCCTTACCTTAAACCCAAAGCTAGCCCTCAGTCTAGCCCTAGCCCTTACCTTAAACCGAAAGCTGGCCCTCAACATAACCCTAGCCCTAACCCTAATCGTAACCCTAAAGCTAGCCTAGCCTTAACCCTACACTAATACTAAGCCTGGCCGTAACCCTAACCTTAACCCTATCACTAAAGCTAGCCCTAACCCAATCGTAGATCTAATGGCAACACTAATTTAACTCTAACAGTAACGCTAGCACTAACCATAATACCAACCATAAGCCTAGCTGCATCCTTAACCCTGTCCTAAGCCTAATCCTAACCGTAACCATCCCCCTCACCCTAACACTAACCATAACCCTATCATTATCCTTAAACCTAACTGTAAGCCTAACCCAGGACCTAACAAAAATAGTAACCCTAAAACCAGTACAAACCCTAACACTAGCACTAACCCTAACCCTAACCCTAACCATAACCACAACTGTAACTTGTCCTAATCCTAAACCTAACCTTAACCCAAACATAGACCTAACCCTAATTATAACCCTAACACTAGCCTTAAACCTAACCTTAACCCTAAGCCTAATGATAACAATAACACTAATGCTAACACCACACCTGACCTTAAAACTATCCCCAAACTTAGCCCTAACCATAACCCTAACCCTGACTCTACCTAGCCCTAACCATAATCCTAGCCCTAACCCTAACCCTAAAGCTAGCCTTAAGCCGGACTGTACCCCTAATGCTAATCCAAGGCCTAAACCTAGTCTTAGTCCTAACACTAATCCTAACCCTAATCCTAACCCTAACAATAACCCTAACCCTAACGTTAACGCTAGACATGACCTTAAACCTACCCCTAACCCTAGCCCTAAGCCTACTCCAACCCTAACCCTAACCATAACCCAGCCCTAACCCTAACCCTAACCTTAACCATAGCCCTAACCCTAACCCTAGCCCTTACCTTAAACCCAAAACTAGCCCTAAAGCTAAACCTAGCCCTAACCCTAACTGTAACCCTAAAGCTAGCCCCAGGGCTAAGCCTATCCTGGACCCTAACATTAATACTAACCCTGGCCCTAACCCTAATCCTAACACTATCCCTAACATTTACCGTAACCCTAAACTTAACCTTAGTCCTAAACTAATTGTAGACCTAACAGTAATGCTAAACTTAATCCTAATCCTAATACTAGCACTACCCTAACACCAACTGTAAGACTAGCCCATCTTTAACATAGCTTTAAGCCTAACCTTAACCCTAACCATCCCCCTCACACTAATGATAACTATAACCCTAATACTATCCTTAAATCTAACCCTAAGCCTAACCCAGGACCTAACACTAACACTAACCCTAAAACTAACCCCAAAGCTAGCCCTAATCCTAACCCTAACCCTTGCCCTACCCTAACCATAACCCAAACCTCAAGCCTAGCCCTAGGCCTAAATGTAGGTTTAGACCTAACACAAATCCTAACTGTAGCCCTGATACTATCGATAACCCTAACCATAACCATAACACTAGCCCTAACACTCACCCTAGCCTTAACCCTAAAACCTAAAGATAGCCCTAACCCTAACCCTAACCATAGCACTAACCATAACACTAACACTAACACTAGCCCTAGGTCTAAACCTAATCTTAGCCCTAACTCCAATCCTAACCCTAATCCTAACCCTAACCGTAACCCTAACACTACAACTAATTGTAAACCTAACCTTAACCCAAACCTAACCCTAACCCTAACACTAGCCTTAAACTTAACCCTAACCTTAGCCCTAACGCTAATGCTAGTGATATGCCTAACTCTATCCTGAACCCTAACACTACCCCTAAACCTAAACCTAACCCCAACTCTAGTGCTAACCTTAATCCTAGCCCTAACCCTAACGCTAACTGCAGTCCTAACCTAGCCCTAGGCCTAAACCTAGGCTTAGCCTTAACACTAGTCCTAACCATAACACTAACCCTACACCAAAACCTAAAACTAGCCATATCCTAACTCTACAACTAGACCCAAGCCTAAAAATAGCACTAACCATAGACCTAATTTGAATCCTGATCCTAACCCTAACACTAGCACTAACCCTAAAACTAACCCTAGCCAAAACCCTAACCCTAAAGCTAGCCCTAACCTTAACCTAGCCCTAGCCCTAACTATAGCAATAACCATAACACTTACCCTAGCCCTAGCCCTAGGGCCAAACCTATCCTTAGTCCCAACACGCTAATACTAACACTAGCCCAACCCTAACCATAAGCATAACCACAACTGTAACTTGTCCTAATCTTAAACCTAACCTTAACCTAAAACTAGACCTAACCATAATTATAACCCTAACACTAGCGTTAAACCTAACCCTAACCCTAGCCATAACCCTAACACTAACCCGAGACTTAACCCTTCCCTTTCCCTTCCCTAACTTTAGCTCTAGCAATAACTGTACCTGTAGCTGTAACCATAGCTATAGCCCTAACCTTAGCCCTAGAGCTACAACTACCTTAACACGAAACCTAAGAAAAATATCTATAAGTAATATCTTCTTATACATTGACATATTTGATAAGATAAAGAACACACTGCTTCAGTTCACAGAGTTATGGAATCCTGTAAACAACCAATCATAGAACCTTATTTCTCTGAGTGAATATAAGTGTTTTCATATGAAACTCCTTTCCAGCTAAAAATTACCCTTTTGGTATGAAATGCCTTTCTTGTGCTTCTTAGAAGCTTTAAGGCATATATGAGAATGAGCTTCTACAAATATAAAACCCTAGACCTAGTGCTAAATGTAGCGCTAATGCTAAACCTAACCTAGGGCCAAAACTCGCCTTAGACCTAACACTAAACCTAACCCTAGCTTTAACCCTAACCCTAACACTAATTATAACACTAACTGTAATCATAACCCTAGCCTTAACCCTAACTGAACCCTAAACCTAAAAGTAATCCTAGGTCTAAACCTAGTCTTAGTCCTAACACTATTTCTAACCCTAGACCTAACTCTAACCCTAAAACTACCCTAACCCTAACCTAGCCCTAAACCTAAGTGAGCCTTATGCCTAATCCTAAATGTAACCCTCTTCCTCATCCTAACCCTAGCCTTAACACTAATCATAAACATGATCCTAACATGAGCCCTAAACTTAACCCTAACCCTAACCCTACATTAACCCTAACCCTAACACTAGCCGTAATCATCCCCCTACCACAAACCCTAAAGCTAGCCCTAACCCAAACCCTAGCCCTAATCTAACCCTAGCCGTAACCCTGACTCTGACGTTAAAATTAGCCCTAACCCAGCCATAACCCTAACCCTCACTTTAACAATGACACCAGCAGTGAAACTACCCGTTACACTAATCCTAGCCGTAATCCTAACCATAAGCATATGCCTAGGCATAAACCTCACCCATCCCTAGCCCTAACACAAAAATAGACCTAACCATAACAGCAGCCCTAACCCTAACAATAACTCTAAACTTAAACCTATCCATAGCCCTAATCCTAACCCTAAATCTAGCCCTAACCCTAACCCTAGCCCTAAAGTTGACCCTAAGATTAACACTAGCCTTAATCCTAGCCTTAAACCTTATGTGACCCTAACAATAACACTAGCATTAACCCTAACTAAAGCTAAACCTACCCCTAAACCTAACAGAGCCCTAAACATACCCCTAAACATAGCCCTGACCATAAACCTTATGCTAGACCTAGTCCTAAACCTAATCTTTGCCCTACCAGAAATCATAAACCTAATCATAACCCTAATGATAACACTGGACCTAACACTAACCCTAACCCTAAACCTATACTTAGCCCTAACACTAATCCTAACTGCAGCCCTAACACTAACTGTAACCCTAACCCTAATCCTAACACTAACCATAACTCTAACCCTAATCCTCACCATAACCAAGACCTAACCCTACCAATAGCAGTAAAAATATCCCTAACACTAACTTTTCTCTAACACTAGCTCTAAACCTAGTCCTAACCCTAACACTAATGCTAACCGTAACCCTAGATCAAACCCTAATGCTAGCCTTAGCCCTAACCCTAACTCTAATCCATATCCTAACCTTAGCCTTAACCCTAATCCTACCCCTAGCCCTAACCTTAAACCATCTCTAACACTAACATGAGCATTAAACATATCCGTAACCCTAACCCTAACATAGCCCTAAACTTAACCGTAACTCTAAACCTAGCCCTAACTCTAAATGTAACTGTAACCCTAACCTTCACCCTAACCCGAGCCTAACCCTAATCCTAACCCTAACAATAGCCCTAATCCTGACCATAACCCTCAAATTATCTGTAAACGTACCCCTACCACAACCCTAACCTTAGCCCTAACCCTAAAGCTAGCCCTAATCTGAACCTTTACTCTAAACATAACCGTAGCCCAAAGCCAAACCTAGATGTAACCCTAACACTAACCCTAACACTAGCCCTATCCCTAACCTTAACTCTAGACATAACCTTAACCAGAGTCCTAACACTAACATAGCTCTAACCATAAAAATAGCACTAAGCTTAAACCAAACTCTATCCCCAACCATAATCCTAACCCTAACACGAACAACAGCTGAAATCCTTACCCTAAACCGAGCCCCAGCACAA
>CAUYSK010117681.1:0-82327 GCA_963575035.1 Avahi laniger
GAGAGGGGATTCAAGAAGTCTAGAAAGCCTGGGTCAGAGAGGTCATGATTGCACAGCTGGCCCATACTAAGTTAAAACAAATTCTTTTGGCTGGGCGCGGTGGCTCACGCCTGTAATCCTAGCTCTCTGGGAGGCCGAGGCAGGCGGATTGTTTGAGCTCAGGAGTTCGACACCAGCCTGAGCAAGAGCGAGACCCCGTCTCCACTAAAATTAGAAAGAAATTAATTGGACAACTAAAAATATATAGAAAAAATTAGCCGGGCATGGTGGTGCATGGCTGTAGTCCCAGCTACTCGGGAGACTGAGGCAGAAGGATTGTTTGAGCCCAGGAGTTTGAGGTTGCTGTGAGCTAGGCTGATGCCATGGCACTCTAGCCCGGGCAACACAGTGAGACTTTGTCTCAAAAAAAAAAAAAAAAAAAAATCCTGGCTCCAGTCTAGTCGAGGAAACAAACAAGGTAAAGAAGTAGAATGCTTAACGTGTTGGAAAATGGGGATGTGACATGTCAGGTGGTGGCAAAGACAGGGAGGCTTTACTGCAACTGTGACTTTTAAATAAAGACTTGAAGGAAGTAGGAGGGTGAGCCGTGGAGATGGCTGGGGGAAGAGCACATTCAGCAGGAGAAACAGCAAGTGCAAAGTTTGGAACTTGCCTGGTGAGTTCAGGGTCCAACAGGGAGGCCTGGGTGCCTGAAGCACAGCAGCAAAGGGCAGAGTGGTGGGAGATGAGTCAGAGGAACAGAGGAACAGTCGGGCCAGATCAGCAGGGCCGTATGGGCTGAAGTAAAGGCTGTGGCTTTTAGTAAGTAAAGTAAAGTAAAAGTAAAACGAGCTGCTAAAGGATCTGGGGCCAGCGAGGGATGTGCCCTGACTTGGGTTTTAAATGGATTCCTCTGGCTGCCAGGAAGAGAGTAGACTAAAGGGAGGCAAGGGCAGAAATAGGGGACAGTTCTGGAGGCTCTTTCTAGAAGACTTAAGAGTGGCCTGGACTTGGTGATAGCCAGGGAAGAGGAAGATGGGCTGTTCTACAACACTGGCTATTTCCAGGGAAGAGCCAGCAGAACATGCTAATGGCCAAGATGATGTGAGACATGAGAGGAAGAAGAGTCCACAGTGGCTCTGAAGGTTTTGGCCAGACTGGCTGGAGGAATGGAGTTGCCCTTGGCTGAGATGGGAAGACCATAGGTGGGGCAGGTTTGTGGGTTTGGAGCATGCTAAGATAAAGGTGTCTATTAGACATCTAAGTGGAGAAATCGAGTCAGCAGCAGCATATGTGTGTCCAACATTCAGAGGAATGATCTGGAGATATAATTTGGGTGTCATCAGCAATTAGACGGTTTTAAAGCCACAGAACTGGATGAGGCCACTCAGGGGTTGAGTGTGGGAGAGCAGAGCTAAGGACCAAGCCCTGCAACCCCAGCATTTAGATGTTGGGCAGAGAGGAGGGAGCAGCTGGTGGGGTAGAAGGAAACCTACATGAGTCTTCTGAGAGGCAGGCAGAAAAAGTGTTTCACGGAGGGAGGGAGCGGCTGCGTCACATTCTGCTGAACAATCCTGTTGTCCCTGCCTAACCCCACAGCTCCCCTAGGCCCACCGGCCCTTCAAAAGCCCTGAGAAAGGAACTGCTTTGGGTTGGGACCTCCTTATCCGTGGTGAGGGCCACTCTCTCTCCTCCCTCCTTCCCACCCCTGCGAGCATCTTTCTCAGATCCTGGGCAAGTGAGCCTGTGGGGCCTGTGCTGCCTGGGACTGCCTGGTTCAAAGCCCAGCTCTGAAGTCACTAAGTGTGTGACCCTAGATGGTTTACTTGGCCCAGCCAACCTTGTTTGCTAAGCCTTCATTTCCTCTTGAGCAGGGGGTCACACAGTCTCTGGGTATCTCTGGAGGTTGTTGTCTGACAGATCGTGTGAGCTGATGTGGTTGGAAGCTGCTTTGGGAGGCGTGGCATGAGCAGGGGCACTGCTGTGATAGGTGTTTTGTCTCCAGCTCTGCCTCTGGCAGCCCCTGCAGCTCTTCCCAGCAAGGGAGCAGGGCCGGCCACCCCATTCTGCCTCACTGCTGTTCTCTGCTCTTCCCTGCAGGTGGAAGGCTTCCGAGCCGCCATGGCCCAGCGCCTGGTGCGCATGCTGCAGATCTGCGCTGGCCACATGCCCGGTGTCTCAGCCCTGAATCTGCTGTCCCTGCTGAGGAGCTCCGAGAGCCCCTCCCTTGAGGACCTGTGAGATCCACTGGCCCCCGGGGCTGCCCCTCCGCACAGCCTGGTGCCAGCTCCATAAATGTTTGCTGTTGGTAAAGACCAGTCAGGGCTTGACAGGCCCTGGGTCAGCCGGCCGGTGGTCTCACAGGCTCCTGCAGGGCCCGTGCTCCAGCAGGGAGTGCTGGGAAGGAGCGGGAGGGAGCCCAGCTGGTGGGACTCCAGCCCCCGCCCACACTCACTCGTGCCCAGCCCTGTGTATAACTGACACATTACATCTCCACTTAAGATTTCATTTGAACAAAGGGTCTGTGGCTAAAAAAAGTTTGAAAATCACTGGTCTCATCTACCACTTTGACGTTGCAGATGAGGAAACTGGCTAAGAACAATTAAGAGTGGGCTGGAACAGGGAGCACAGACTCCTGAGCCAGTCTGACTCCCATCCTGGCCCTGGTGTTACAGAACCTCTGTGCTTCTTGGAGCTTCAGGTTCCCCAGGTGTAAATGGAGATGATTCTGCTCACCTTGTCACATTGTGAGGACTGAACGAAATGACTGGTAAAGTGCCTGAGGCTGTGTGACTCCCTATGCTTGTCTGTGTGTCGCCGAATTGCATAATGCAGTGTGTTAATACCTTGCATGGTGCCAGGTAGGCACTCCGTGAATGGTAACTATCTGAAACCACACAGCAGAGTTCAAAACCTGGTGCAAATTGGAAATTTGCACCAGTTTTTTATAAACGTCAGAAGTTTATGAAGTGAGAGAAGCACTAGAGGGCTGTGTTTTGGGTTGGTGGCGAGAGACTGTGCGGTGATGATTGCTCTCCTTCTTTGAGTCTGATCGGAAATTTGTAGAAGTGTTGAAATCGGACTCCAGAAATCCCATCAGCCAGGTGAAGACTCCTTGCCACTACACGGAGGTGGGCTTGGCACATGGGAGCTTGGGGTGAGGGGGTCTGGTGGGAGAGACCCAGGAACAGCCAGGTCCTGGCTCCCTCAGAGCATAAGAGGGCCCTTGCCACCCCCATGCTGCCCGAGCGTGGGCCTGCCCTCCACCTCAGGATGGTCCCCACTCGAAGCCCTGGGCAGTGCCAGCACCGCAGGGCTCTGCCTTGATGTCACCACTACAGCCAGGGTTTGTGCTCTTGGCTGAGGATGGGCCGACTGATACCTCCTTGTAGGTGTCATGGGGATGGGGCCCTGTCTGCCTCCTTTCTGCGGGTGCCTTCCAGAGCTCAGCCCAGGGCCCCACCCCTAGTGCTCAGCGAGGGTTTGTGGACACCTGGCTGGCTGAGGCAGCCCCTTGGGCCCCGCTTAGGACCTCAGCTGCTGCGTAGATTCCGGTTGAGGCCCCACATGTCACCTGACATTTGTAAGGCACTTCATGCTTCACAGAGCTCTTCTTACACAGCAGTAGCTCCTGTCGCCTCCTGGCAGACCTGTGAGGTTGATGATGTTTCCCCATTTCACAGTTCATGAAACTGAGACCATTGTCATCAGAGGTGTATCCACAGTCACACAGCTAATTGGTGGCAGAACCAGCCCTAGCCCTCTGCTTTTCCCCTCCAGTTGTTTTCCTGTGTGTCTAATCGTTGAGTAAAGGTTTGGGCATCTCCGGTGGGCAGGCCCTGAGCTGGGAACAGAGAAGGTGGAGACGGGCTTTGCACCTGAGAAAGCAGCAGTCTGTCTATAAGCACAGTCTCTTAAAGCTGTGGTCCTCAGGATAGGACCACCAGGACACTGTTAGCACTATGGGGAGGGCTCAGGACTAGCAAGTAGAAGAGCAAAGGCCTCACCACAGGAGGGGGACAGGGACAGGTGTGGTCATGAGCAGGTCTTTGGCCAGCAGCAAGGAACGCCCTTGGGCATTTGGTCAGGGTGGAAGGACGAGGCTAGCAGCGAGAGGTGAAGGTTTGTGTTGGTCCCTTAAAGGATGGACGGTAGCAGAGGTCCAGAGTAGGCCAGCCCTCCCAGAAGGTGCAGGGCTTCTAGAAACAGACATTATCTCCAGCCCCCTCAGTATCCTATGCCACAAAGGGTGGGGCCTTACAGGTGGGTGGGTGGTAGGGTAGGTCTTTGCGGGGCTGGTGGAGTGTGGTGTCCGAGCAGGGGAGGGAGGCAGTGTGGACGCAGCCTGCCCCCCTCTGGGCATGTCACTTTGCTGGAGACGAAGGAAGGCCTTGCCCACACCCCTCACTCCCCAGCCAGCATGGGGCACACCTCTCTCTCAGGTCCCTGTGCCACATTTTCTTTGCCACCTGGTACCATTTAACAAGAGAAGCGGCATCACATTCTCCAGCAGAGGATCTGGGAGCCTTCCAAGCACTGGGGGGACATGGTGCTGTCACTGCTGCCAGCTCCCAGCCGAGCTTGGCAGGGGCCCTAGAACCGAAAAGCCGCCCTCTGGGGTTGGGGGCTGGCCTGCCCCTGCTCACAGCGGAGCTAAGCCACACTTCCATGGCAGTCAGGTGCCCTCTCAGACTTGCTGTCCCTGGAAGGCTGGGGATGGGTGGCCAGGGAATGTGTTCCTGCGTACCATCTGGAGACCAGTGACATTGTCCAGGAGGCTGTGGCTGAGGGCAGTAATGGAAGGCCAGTCTATGCCTGGTGTGTGCCTGGGATTGGTGCCTGGCACAGTGCTGGGGGCAGGGAGATGGGAGAGGCCAGGCTTAGCTGCTTACTGATGACACGACCTCTCGCAGGTCACTTGCCCTCAGGGAGCCTCACAGACCCTCGTCTATAGAATGGGGTCAGGCCTACTAATGCCTTTCTCCCCAGCTGACAATGAAGAAGCCATTATTTTAAACATAAAGCTTTAAGCAAAAGTAAAACCTCTCAGAGCAGCCATGGTCACAAGGTGGTCACATTGGAGGCTGTTCCTGAAGGTCTGAGTAGGCGGTGTGGCCCTTTAGCTGGGCCTGAAAGCCACTGGGTCCCTGTGCTGTGGGCCTGGAGGAAGGTGGTGTTTGGGCCCCCACTGTCTGGGTGGGGTGTCTGAAGCTCTCAGGGGCAGGGCTTGCTCAGGGTCACAGGTTCATTTGTGCCCACTCGGGCACTTGGGTGTGCCCTTGGGCCCACCCTGGGGAGCTCACATTCTCTGTAGGAGGTGGTCCAGGCCCAGGTGTTTTGCCCCAGTCTGGTGGTATTTCCCATTGCTGCCAAGGAGGCAAGGCCTTCCTAGCAAGGGGGGGCTCCGCAACATGTCCCCCATGTCTCCTGCACCCCTGAGTGAGCAGAGACAAGAACAGCCTTGCCACAGAGGGGAAGTGGTGGTGCAGTGGGAAAGGACCCAGCCTTTGAGTCCCACCAACTTGGGGTCTATGGCCACCT
This sequence comes from Avahi laniger, assembly GCA_963575035.1. Taxonomy (NCBI): domain Eukaryota; kingdom Metazoa; phylum Chordata; class Mammalia; order Primates; family Indriidae; genus Avahi; species Avahi laniger. Next base: position 5,521 of record CAUYSK010117681.1, read on the forward strand.
TGCATTGTGACCAGGGGCAGCCCACTTCCCTCTGTGTGCCCCTCTGCCTGCTCCACCCTTGCCCTCGTGAGGCTCAGAGAGGGCTGCTGGTTGTGCTCAGAGCTGTGGTGCGCCAGGTGAACCCAGGGAGTTCTTGAACACAAAGCCCTGCCACGGCCTGTCCCCCCCTCCACAGCCTGGCCCCCACACACCATGGGTGCTGGGCCAGGCCTGCTGGCAGGGCTCTAGCACAAAGGGACTTTTTCCAGAAGATACCTGCTGACTTAGCCCCCTTCTCTCCACTCTCCCCTGGGGCCAGAAGAATACAGGCAGAGAATGGTTGTGAAAAGACTTCTCACAGACACTTGGGGGTCAAGGGAGTCAAGTGGGGGTGCTACCAGGCTCTGCACACCCCAAATCTGTGAGTCTCCTCTGAGTATGACACTGAGGAGCAGCTCCAGGAGGGAGAGTGGGTGGGCAGTCCCCAGGACCCCTGACCACACAGGAGTCCCCTTCTCACATCAGGGAATGCGGAAGGCATTTGGGAGGCTCTGGGAGCTAATGTTTGGTGGCTGCCTGGCCTGACTACAAAACTGCCCTACAAGGCTGGGCGTGGTGCCTGTAGTCCCAGCTACTCGGGAGGCTGAGGCAGGAGGATCAGTTGAGCCCAGGAGTTCAAGGTTGCAGAGAGCTATGATGATACCACTGCACTCCAGCCTGGGCAACAGAGCCAGACCCTGTCTCTGAAAAGAATTTAAAAAAGAAAAACTGGCTGGGCATGTTGACTCACACCTGTAATCTTAGCTCTCTGGGAGGCCGAGGCGGGCGGATTGTTTGAGCTCAGGAGTTCGAAACCAGCCTGAGCAGGAGCGAGACCCCGTCTCTACTAAAAATAGAAAGAAATTAATTGGACAACTAAAAATATATAGAAAAAAAAATTAGCCGGGCATGGTGGCACACACCTGTAATCCCAGCTACTCAGGAGGCTGAGGCAGGAGGATCGCTTGAGCCCAGGAGTTTGAGGTTGCTGTGAGCTAGGATGATGCCACGGCACTCTAGCCCAGGCAACATAGTGAGACTCTGTCTCAAAAAAAAAAAAAAAAATAACCCTAGCGAATGTCTCCTGGGACCTCTCTGACTGGCTCACCTGCCCATCTAAACCAGGCACCATAGCCAGGGCAGGAGATAGAACCACCGCTGAAGCCAGTGTGTGTGGCAGGGTCATTTCCACTCGAACCACATAGCTGAGTATGGAACAGCAGTGGACCCCCAAAGAAAGTGGGGCTACTGTTTGTGGGAAAGGGGGAGGTAGAGGCTGGGGCGGCAGTCAATAGGCATCCAACCATGGCGCATGCTGTTTCCTTTCCTTCTTCTGTGCTTTTGCATCTACGTGTCTCTGCCTACCTGTCCCACCTGTCATCCCACCTGCTCATGCCCTATGCCATCTTCAAGGTCCTTCTCAAATGCTGCTGCCACCCAGACCCCACCCCATGCCTCCCCTCCAAGAGTCATGTTCACCTTCTCTGGTCCCTCACAGCACTTTGCTTACCTGTCCTCTTACCGTGCCTTTAAGACCTCAACCTCCAAAACCCCTAGCACATACTCTTCGTCCCAGGTGGACACTGAACAGAAGTGGGTGAGCTGGGGAGGTGGGGAGCCCAAGGTCGCTCAGCCACAAGGGCATCAGAAGAGGATAGACTGAAAGCAGGAAACCCAGAGCTTTGTGGCAGCAAGGTTCCTGACCCACAGGCGGTGAAGAGAGTGGACATGCATCCCAGGGCTTGTGTGCTGCAGCCTGGGTGACGGATGGCTGCTATCCTATTGGCTCAGTGGGGTGGGATAACGGCATCACTGAGCCCCAGGCAGGCCAGGAAGACCACTGGCGGGGCAGTCCCAGGGCTGTCCCTGGTGCCCAGGTCACACGGCCTAGGCTGCCTCCCATCTCCAAGCCCAGTAAAGTCTTGGACTTGCCTGGCCTGAGGGGCCAGTCTACATGTGACCCGAAGGTCAAGGCAAGGATGTGCATGGGGGAGGTGACCTAGGCCGAGAGTGGGAGCGCTTGGGGCAGGGCTGCGGGGCTCTGGGAGAGCGACTGCTAGAAGCTAAGATAGAAGCAAGCAGAACCCTGAGCTCCTCCTCCCACTGTGGCCTCCCTGCCGCCGCCTCCTCCTCGCAGTGTTAACTTTCTTCAGGCCTCTCTGGCGTTGGTGGGGGTTGGGGAGCTGGAGGAGAGAGGAGGGAGGGAGAGGAGACTGGAGCTGGAGTGTCAGGGGGAGGAGGGAAGGAACTCAGAGGTGTGGGGACAGCCGTGAGGGGTGCAGGGACAGGGACTGGGCGGTGGGGGGAGGGGAGCCTCCCACCCCCTCCTCACGGTGCCGCCCTCAGCCCCAAAGCGGGCTGGCCTGGCTGGCGCTCCCATGGGATTTCCTCACTGGAAAACTCCACCCACCTCCTTCATCAGAGAGGGGGACAAATGCCTTGGCATTGAATGGGTACAGCGTGACTTGGTCATGTGTGGAAAGCTGCAGCAGGCAATGGGAGCGTCAGAAACTGGTCTCCTCTCTTCAGCTGGCCGTGTAAGGTCGCGGGGTCAGGACCACGCAGTAACGATCACGAGCTAAAGTTGTAGGGCGCGTCAACTGTCTGCTCTAACTTATTTCCCGCTCCGTGATGTAGGCGATTGTGGGTGCCATTTGCAGACAGGGGTGTGCCAGAATCTGAGGGATTGTGTGACACACAGCCGGCCAGAGGTGGAGCTGGGCCTCAGAGTAGAGCCTTGCCCAGGGCTGAGCCTAGGAGAGCCGGAATTGCAGGACAGCAGGGACCGCGGGCGTAGATTGGAGCCAGGCGGCCTGGCCCCACTCTGTCCAGCCGTGTGACCTTGGGCAAGTTACCAAACCCCTCTGAGCCTCAGTTTGTCACCTGTAGAATGGGGATAATGATAGTAGCTAGCTCATGAAGTTGTGGAGAGAATTGAGATGTTAGACATATATATAGTACATACAACAAAGTATTTCTTATCAAGTTAAATGGATACTTACTATACACCCTAGCAAGCCCACTCCCAAGAGAAATAAAGATGTGTGTCCACTAAGGACCTGTGTGTAAAAGTTCCAGCAGCTTTATCTGTAATCACCAAAATCTGGAAACAACCCTGGCGGATGGATAAACACACTGATACATTCACGGGATGGGACGCTGCTCTGCTGTGGAGAGGAACCAACTACTGGGCAAGCAACAACATAGGTAAACCTCAAAAGCCTTGTGCTGAGTGAAAGAAGCCGGACACAAAAAGATACATACTGTATAATTCCATTTCTAGAACATTCTAGAAAAGGTAAAATCTATATTGACAGTAGATCAGTGGGGGGGCGGGGTTAGAAGCAGGGACTGATGGCAAAGGGCTCTAGAGAACTTTCTGGGAGGATGAAACTGTTCTATATCTTATGGCGGAAGTGGATACATTGTCGAAATTCATCAGACTGTAGATTTAAAGGGGATGAATTTTATTTTATACTTAAAAAAAATCCTGATATTTTAATAAATAGAGCCAGAGGCATAGTAAGTGTTAGCTTTTCTTATTATTACCGTCGCCACTGTCATCATTCACAAAAGGTTCTCTGTTCCGGCCGTTTATGCCCCTAACCCATGCGGCCATGCCCCGGTGCCCACACTCTGCTCAGAGTGGCCCAAGGGGACAGCCCGCTTGGAGGGCGACCCGCGGTGTGCACTGCGCGGCGGTGCGGACAGGCGGGAGGCGGCAGGCAGGGCTCTTGGCTGTTTCCCTCCCGTGGATCCTGCGGCGCTCAGCGACACAGTAGCAAGAAAGATGCCACAAGAAATAAAGTTTGTTATGAATTATTCTACTTGGGGCTAATTATAGGCACAGAGGAGAGGATTATTTACAGAGACAGGAGGCGGGGGAGGAGGAGGGAGAGGGGCCTTGAGGCGTGGAACGCGGGGAGGCTGGACAGAGTTAAGCAGATGGGGCTCTGGCGATGGGGGTGGTAGAAGCACTGTTAAAATAAAAGCTGTGGCTAAACTCAGGTCCGAGCTGGTATCAGTGTCTCAGATCAGAGGCCCGGGCCTTGCCCAATTCCCCAAGACAGAGCTGGAGAGAGCATTTCGGGGACCCCACGGGCCACTGCGGCTCTCTTGGTGGGGTGTGGGGCAGCCGTGGCTCCCCCACTGCTGGAGTCCCAGGGTGGATGTGGTCCACGGCAGTGCTGGCGCCCGGCCTCACGCTGTCCTCCGGGCTTTCCTGGTGCCGGACCTGTGCCGGGGCAGGAGAGGCCAGGAGAAGGAGCCGCGGGAGCCGTGTCCAGACTGAGCGAGAAGGGACATGGGCACCCACCGGTTCTAGCAAGTTGGTAGGGGAGGAGCGATGGGGACTCAGGTGACCTGTGCCACACCTGAAATGCGCAGCCAGCTGTGGCTCAGGTGAGTGTGGGCCTGGCGTGACCTTGGCTTCTCATTATTCAATGGGAGGTGGAAAACCAATGTTTATGTGAAACTTCCTGGTCTTTAAATGTTGGTTTAAACCTATAAAACACACCTAGAGGCCGATGGACCAGGAGTTGCAGCCTCTGAAAGCCGGCCTGGCCTCCTGTTGTTCCAGCTGGAACAGAGGCCCCAGCAGGGCTGTGGCTCAGCAAGTCACCCCGAAACCCGCCCTGCTTACACAGAATCACAGCAGCCGGACCTCAGTGCCAGCCACAGACTCCCTGCCCAGTGCTCTCCACACGCAGCAGCTGTTACACCCTCAGATCTGCGGCGTGGCTGGCGGTGGCCCTCTCTGCCTACTGGAAGAGCCCCACCTTGCCAGAGGGCACCCATCCTGCCCTCCCCCGAGAGCGAGCAGCAGGCCAAGGCTTTTCCAGTTATTTATGCCTGGCTGCATTGCCATCTACTCACGCAACCAGGCAGGAAATGACAGAGTCATCTTCAACTCCCCGCCCTGCCTCCCTCCCAGCCAGGATGGTCACCCTCCCTGCCCTGCCCCCAAGACACTTTTCACAGCCATTCCCCTTTCCTGTGGCCTGTTCCAGGTCCGCCAGCTCCCTCTCCTGCTGTGGTGATGGCCTCCCCCGCCCCCACGACACAGCCAGCTCTGTGAAGCTCTCTGGGCCCATCGGCCCAGCTCTAGTCTCCTGCCTGCCCTGCTCCCCCGTGTTCAGTGTCCTGGCGCCGATCCAAAGCTGTTTTAGTCCAACCCATGCTGCCACCGTATGTCCTGCCTGAAATGCTTTGCTTATGCTGTTCACCAGCCCGGGATGCCCTTCCCTACCACCCCTCCAGGCCCCTGCCTGTGCCCCAGGCCCTGAGGCAGGGCTTATATGATGCACTGGTTCTGTGCCTGCCCGTTGCCCCTGCTGGACGGTGAGCAGCTCCAGACCCTCTGCAGCTGTGGGCTGGGGGCCTGGCACAGCAGGCCCTCCGGGAATGTACCCATCCCTTCCTCCAGAGGTACATGCTGAGGACCTGCAGTGGCCGGGCCCTGCTCCATGTGGACAAGACAGGGCCTCTGCCCCTGGAGCCTCCCGTCCCATTCCAGGCAGGCAGACAACGGAGAGCCCAGTCCAGCAGGGAACCCACCAAGGTACGAGTGCCAGAGCGTGAGGGGCGCTGTTTAGATGGGCGCACAGGGAAGGCCTCTTTGAGGAGATGCCATGAGCTCAGATCCAGATGATGAGGGTGAGCTACGGCACCAGTAGGAACAGCGTTCTGGGCAGAAGGAACAGCAGTACGAAGACCCTGAGGCAGGACCGAGCTTGGCATTCTGGGAGAACAGATGAAGGGCTGGGTGCTGGCCGGGGAGTTAAAGGGACAGGAGAAAAAGACGGACAAGCCACATTCAGCAGTTTCCAGCTGGAACGGTGACACTGCTGTCTGCGTGGGGAGCTGGTCGTTTGGGGTAGCAATACAGGACGCTGCCAGGGAACGCCCTGCACGATGGGCTGAGGGTTCTGTCCTGAGATCTCCCTGAAGCCCCACGTTCTCCCAGGGGGAGGACGGAGCAGCACGGAGGGACAGGAGGGAGGAGAATCCCGACAGAGCCCTGAAGGCTGGGGCCAGGAGCAGCTCTGGAACTAGAGACAGGGTCCTTGGGTAAATGGGAAAAGGAGTTTCAGCAACGAGGGGGAGGGCAAGCCAGAAATGAGCAGGGAGAGAAAAAGAGAAAAGGGACTCACTGGCAGGGATGAGAGGACGAAAGCTCATATGAGCGGTTTTCTCGTCGTCGATGGAGGACAGATGGGCCTCCTTGGAGAGTCCTGGGCCACTGAGGCATCTTACACAGCTTGGTGGCACCTTCTCCAGGAAGCTCTCCCAGACGCCCCAGATCAGGTCCCCAGTTACCTGCTCATGCCACCAGTGCTTCTCTGGCCAAACTCTGATTATAGGTTGTAACCATGGTCTTACCACTTTGACAGTCTAGCCAGTGTCTGTCTCCCTCAAGTGGCTGGGCTCCAGAGAGGGGCCAGACCTGGTTTTGCCCTGCAGGGTGAATCTAAGCTGCTGCCCAGGGCCTGGCACGTGCCGGGTGGTGGGAGAGGCTGAGACCTGGGGGAGCAGGCATGGACGTGGCGTGGAGACCTGGAGGGAGCTGGGACTGCTGGGTGGCGAATTGGTCCAGAAGGTCATCCTGACCTTGACGTGAGCCAGCCTGTGGGCTGCTCCAAATGGCTGGAGCACATCTCAGCAAGGCGGATGTGCTCAGGAGCGGGACAGACCCAGAGCCGCGCACATGCTCTGCCCTCCTGGAGCTTCCACTGGGAGCATCAAGCCTGAAAGGCAGAGAGAGTCCGCGTCCCTCCCCGCCCTCCCATCCCCCCAGCCCATCCGTGCCGCTCTGACGGCGGAGCCCACGTTCCACTTGGGCGGCGGATGAAGCTGTCTCTTTCCCGGTTACTTAAGCCTGCTCCAGCTGATTCTCTGCGCCCGGCAGGCAGCCCCGGGCCTGTGGGTCTCTGCCGGATGAAGGGCTGCTTGGCTGGACCTGCCCCAGTTCCCACCCAGCGCCCTTCCCTGGGATGGGTGTTTGAGAGAGGGGCAGGGTGGCCTCAGGGACTGACACGCTGTCCCCACAGGTTCAGGCATAGCAGGGCTTAGCTTTGTGCAGGCGCACGTGGCCGGCTCCCTGACCCCCAGCCCTGTCCTGGGAACAGTTGCTGAGCGCCCCAGGCTGCCGAGGTGGGGGGCCCTGGGCATGCTCTCACTTCCCTCAGTTCATTAAGACCTGTAAATTTTTTCATTAATATTCTTAAAGTTCGTTTTAAGGGAAACAAGCGCAGAGATAATTGATAATAAACCCTTCGTTAATGCCCTCGGTTTACTGTATGTAATTTATATCCGCTGATAGCGTCTCTCACTCCCAGTTACCCAATTAGCTGCCGCGATAACAGCAGTTCAATCAGCCCGATACCAACTTTTATATATTCCAGCCCGATAGCCATAAATGTAGGGACACTCACTAGGCCCACTGTATTTTTTTCTATTAAGATTTAAATATTCATGCAGTTATTAGTGATTTATTAAGAGCTAATGACCCCTTCAAGAGGCTGTAAATCTTCACCCACAGAGGCCCTGCCCTCCCGTCCCCCTCTGCCCCTCCCCCTTTACTCACCCCTTCCCAAGCCAGAGAAATAGGCTGCTCTTCCTCAGCCCTGGTGACATCACCGCTTCTCTGCATTTCCATGGAAACGGCTGGCAGGTGAGGCGGAGGCCAAGCATGGAGGTCAGGCCCAGCAAGGGGTCGGGCTTCTTGAGGGCAGAGGCTCCTGCCGCCTCCCCCCACCGGACCTCGGAACAAGAGGATGAGGAGGCCACCCATGGGCCCCTCCACAGCCGACTGACCAGTGGCCTCCACGCCGCAGCTTCCTCCAAGCTGGTTTCCAGGAGACCCTCCCCCTCCCCCCATCCCAGCATGGGCGCCCACCCAGCCTGCATGAGTCTCTGCCCATCCCTTTAGGGGCCCTTGGGGAAGAGGACACCCGCCCCTCTTTCCCAGGCTACCTGCCCCTCTTTTCTTTCTAAGTACCCTTTTTTCTTTCTTTGTACCCTGCTGGCATCAGGACGGGAGGGTGTGCAGGGATCTTGGGCCTGGGACTCGAGGCCCAGACCCGGCAGCAGCTCACCTCCGGCTGCACAGAGAGGTCTGGGCCACCTCTGTCCATCCTCCATGTTCCTCCAAGACCTCAGAGCCCATTAAAGGGGCAGGAAAGATAATGAACAAACGAGGAAAACATGAAATCAATACCAGGAGAAAAAAGTGCGGCTGCCATTAAGTGAAATAAACAAGCTGGTAATTATTTGGACAGTGGGTAATTAAAATGGGGTGAGGGCTCATTACTGTCTTTTCAGGGTGTGATGGGCGAGGCCAGACACCCTCTTCCCACTGGAAGGTCACTGCTGGCCTGGGCTCCCTCCCACCCAGATTTGGGACATGAAGGAGAGTGTCTGGGGGGGGGGTTTCCTCCGGGGCATCCCCCAGCCCCAACCTGCCTGTGCCTCTGTCCCCAGCAGTCTTCTGCTGGCTCACCCTGGGCCAGGATCTGAGGCCCAGATCACAGGTGGACAAGACGGGCGATCCTGCCCCTCCTCGTGAACTCCTGGCCTTCCTAACCCCACCTTCCCTCTCAGCCCTCTAGTTTCTGAAAGGGCAGTGCCCGCAGGCCACAGTTGAGGGTGGTCACTGGTGCTGACAGATAAATCCCAGTCACCTGGGGTGACGGACAGCCCTCAAGAGGCTGTGATGAGGAGCGATCCCAGGAGTGGTGGGGTGAGGTCAGGAAGGGCAGGGCAGAGGGGAGACAGGCAGGGCAGAGCAAGAAGTGTGGGCAGAGTCAGAGCCCCGTGCCCTGCTGAGACCCCGATTGGCAAAGTCAGAAGAGACCTTGGACGTTGTCCATTCTGGTTTTGGCCTGCCAACTTTTTTGGCCCACACAGTGTTTAAATGTTTAAATTAGTTGTCAACATTTTAAAATCGGAGATTTCACATAAAAATGGATTTCCAGCTTCTCTTGAAAGAAAAGAAATCATGCACCTGTTGGCTGGCCCACCTAGGGACAGCGGTTGGTAGGACTGAGCCCACCCTAGGATGGACACTGTGTCACACTCCACTTCTCCCAGCCCCCACCCAGTTCCACCCCTTCTTGGGCCGAAGAGGGGAGTGGCTTCTCCAAGGTCACACAGCCGATGGAGGCAAAGTGGGGACTAGAGACCCAGGACGTGCCCTGGGCCAGTTGCTGACAGAGGCAGAGATGACACTCTACTGCCCACTTCCGGAACTTGCGGCAAATGGCAGAGATGTTTCAACTCAACCTCTGTCACTGACCCCCGGCTTGCCTGCCCGTGAGCTGGACACTGCTGAGAAGAGCTGGCTTGGACCTGCTGAGTGCACTTGAGGGCACACAGTCTGATGGAGGAGGCAGCTGCCCGCACAACCAGCCCCACGTCCCTCAGATATGCTCTCAGCCATGGGAGGTGGAGGAGCGAGCCGTACAGCCCCCGACCCCTGCCCTCCTGGTGGATGTGGCATCTTGAATTTTGAATTAACAGGGCTGGGTGCCTTGGAAGTGGGGGGTGCCCTGCAGGTTTAGGGGAAAATTGGAGTGACAGTCCCAATTTTAGTTAGTGGACATGGCTGAGCTGGCTGCAGGGTATGGGCTGGTGACCAGGGATGATGCAGCCCTGTCAGTTGTGTGGGGCAGAAGGGGAGCGGCCTTGCCCTGCAGTCAATGGGAACCACTGCAGGGGCTTGAAGTGTGAGATCAGATTTTCTTTCTAGAAATAATGTCATGGTGACGATAGTAGAGGACGGCACCAGACAGGAGGCAGTCAGGGGAAGGTACATTTCGGGGGGCTGGAGGATGAGAGGGGGCAGGATGAGTTAGGCTGCCATGAGTCAGGGGAGGAGGGAGGCCCCTGGGAGGCAGTGGCCCTGCCAACTGCAAGAGGCAGTACTGGGGAGCGGGGGACTTGGGGGAAGCCACCAAACTGACTTGGGACATGAAGGTGTGAGGTTCTGGGGAGCTGTGTCATGTGCTGGCCACTGCCACTGTTCGGGGCTGGCAGGACCCATGGACAGGAGCTGGATCTGTCACCGGGTTGACAGGGTTTTCCTGGGGGGGTCTCTGTATGAAGAGGGGTCCAGGTGGGCTCAGCTGATGAGAATGGGAGTCACAGGTTGGCTAGTGACCTGTGGCCGCGGAGACACCATCCTGGCGTGGTCACTGGCCACCCCAGCCAGACTTATCCCTGAGGACAGTGGGCAGTGGAGTGTGTGCCCACGAATGCCAGAGGACCTGGCGATGAAGCATGGCTCTGGGAGGCTGTGCACCCAGGACTTCCCAGTGGGGTCGGGGTCCCTCAACCACTCCATCGGGCAGGGACACAAGTCCATCTTGGGCACTGCTGTATTGGCCAGTGCCGAGCACCGTGCCTGGCACATGGTATTCAGCAAGTATTTACTGAATGCATGTGCCCTGGTTACGAGCGTGGGGCCTTGCAGCACCAGCTGCCTGGGTAGGAATCCGTCACTCACTACCTACTTTGCTCTGCATCAGTTTCCTCACCTGTAAGTTGGAGGTTAAAAACAATTCTTTGCGTCCTAGAATTATTGTGAGGCTTAAATAAGAAAATCTATGTAAAGTTAGCCATTGTTGGCATTGCAGTGATGGTGCGCACGTGTGTGCACAAGTGTGCGTGGTGGTGGGAGTGGGCAGTGTCCTCCCTCATGTCTCTGGGCTCTGGTCTCCACCTTGCTCACCCCAAGTTGCTGCCACTCTTGGACAGCCCCTGGCCCAGGCTCTAGCCGGGCTCGCATTAAACCAGTGAGATATGAAATGCCTCCATATCCAGGACAGGGTCTTTAATTAAATTAATTGCCAGCAACATTGTAAAAATGCTGATGAGATCATAAACGGCTCATAGGCAATGCCGTCCATCATCCCTGCGGACCTGCCACAGGCCACACGTGGGGTGGGAGTGGGGGTCGGGGTTGCCACCAGGGAGCTCTGTGCACCCCATCCCCCAAGCAACGGATGCAGGGGGCCCTCAGGAGAAGGGGATGGGAGCAGGAGGGAGGGAGGGGAGGCATGTGCTACTCAGAGAAGTCGCAGTTACAATCTGTGCCCTAGTTGGGCAGCTGACTTTCTGCCTGGCTTGTCTTAGGGTGCATTTGTGGAACAGCTGCACCATTCTTACTGCGCCTGTGTGTGAGCCCGGTGAAGGACACGGATGGGAATGGGGAGGGGTGCCTCGGGAGCTGGCTCATTGGGGAGGGGGGTCATCCTCTGGCCCACGGGCCAGGTGGGTTACCCTTGATCCACGGGCAATGTGACAACCTGGCCCAGCTCTGCCGCTGATCACAGTGTGTCCTTGAGCAAGTCCTAACCGTCTCTGACCCCGTTTCCTCTTAGGAAAACAGGAGGACTCCCGCCCTGCCCACCTGCCTCCCTCTTATTCCCAGCGCCCTCCTGGCCACCCTCCATTGGCCTGTCACCTTGCAGGGAGCTGTGCCAAGAATTCTTTATGTCTCTTTCAGCGGGGGCTCCACAAGGCCCTCGCGGGGCTCAGAGCCTGTGCTCAGCACCTGCCCCTGCCAGGTGAGAGGTGGAGGAGGCCACAGACACACACACGTCCCACTCCCGAAACCAGAGACGCCCACGGCAACAGGGCACCAGCGAAAGATCCTGAAGCAGGAAAACACCTTCCTTCCCCGGTTCTCCCTCGGCCGTGCGACCACATAATCACCCCGGATTGCATTCTATTTAATTGCAGCTTATTAAATTCTAACCAGCCAATTATCAGCCACAATTACAGCTTAATTCAGGGGCACAATAGCTATTTTATCGTTTGTTAATCAAATGCTTATTTAGACCTCAGCTTTATTAACCATTTCTCTGGCCGGAGGCAAGGCCCCTTGGCAGGAAGGGGGGCCTTGTGTGGCCCTGGGGGCCTGTCCCCATCGCAGCGCCGCTCCCTGTACTTTCTAAGTCCTCTTTGGGTTTGGGGACTCGCGATGGCAGAGGTGTCTCACTACGTGTTGGAAGACCAGGGTTGTCCCTTCTGCATCCAGCGCAGGTTGGTCAAGCTCCTACCCTGTGCCAGGCCCTGTGCCGGGTGCTGGGACCATGGCAGCGGACACGACAGATGTGGTCTCTGGTGCCCACACCCACTTTGGGGAAGAGCAAAGGAGCACACAAACAGGATGGCTTCGGGTGGCAGCAGGTGGTGTGAGGAAAACAGACTGTGACAGGGGTGGGGGCTGGGAGGGGCTTCTCAGACATGGTGGCTGGCGGGGGTGTCTCTCAGAGGAGGTGACGCTGGCGCTGACCCGCGAGGCCAGAGAGGAGTGGCTGCAGAGGATCAGGGGCAGCATGTGGCAGGCGGCGGGAAGAGCAAGTGCAAAGGCCCTGTGGGGGGGACACACGTGGACAGCTGAGAAACAGGGGCTGTGGCAGGCGGGCAGACACTGGCCCCGACTGTTTGGCCAAAGCCCCTCTGCCCTTTGTGGGCTGTACGACCTTAGGCAGGTCCTGAGCCCCACGTTCCTTGTGTGCGAAGCAAGAAGCAGTGGAAGGAACCTGCGTGCAGCTGCGAGGGCCGGCTGCGCTCCCACTCAGGGTGGCTGTCCTCTGAGTGGGCAGTGGTGCCGTCCCTGCCCTGCCCCTCTTTGTTCTTCATGGCTCAGCCCGTCTGCATGTCCTCCTTGTGAGGCCTGTGTCTGTCCTTGTGAGCAGGCCCCTGCAGCCCACTGGGGAAGAGGGCGACTTTCCTCCGATCCTGGGGACGTGGCTGCTGCTTCTGTGACACCTTCATGCACTGTTACCATGGAAACTGGAGCACTGCACATGCATGTCTGAGTGCAGGTCAGGGGAGCAGCCCTCCCTTCTGAGGAGCTGTCACCCCCCTGCTGATCACCTCTGTCCCCCCAGTGGGATTGCCAGCCCCTGTGCCCACCCTCGTTCACCCAGCACACACTGGCCGTGGGCCTGGACTCAGGCCTGTCCCTCCCTTCCAGGGAGCCCCCTGCTATTGGGAGTGACCTGCAGCGGGACAGGGGATGGGTGGTAGGTGAAGACAGGTCGCACTCCTGGCCCCACCTCATCCTTGGCAGGATCAGCACTAGTTGCCCATGTCACAGATGAGGAAGACGAGGCTCTAGAAACAGGCGGTTTGCACAGGGGTCTGGAGCAGGGTCAAATAAGGTCTGGGAAGCAGCCGCCAGGCAGTGCAGAGGTTTGTTCCATTCTGTCTTTGAAAGAATGCCGGGGTGTGCACCCCAGCGTGCTGCCGGCCCTGTGGCACCACGCCCCTCAGATCCAGCAGATTGGTACATGTCTCCTAATGTGCCCATGCGCCCCCCAAATCTGTAGTCTCAGGTAGGGGTGGGGGCTCTGGGATTCCAACCCAGGTCGGTGGACTTCCAGTTTCCACCCCCTACCAGGCCAGGGACTCCCTCTGTCTCTGACAGTGAGCACGGAATGTGTCCCTGCTTATCGGGGCCTCCTCGTGAAGTGCCCTCATCACAGAATTGTCTATGTTTAAAAATAATAACCATGCAGCCATCTCAGGTGGCAGGGGTGCAGATGGCAGGACAGTGCCAGCCCGTCCCCTGCGTGTCTGTGCGTCCTCTGACCCCACTGTGCCTGTGGCTCACTGCCCCCCTGCCCGCCGGCCCAGGCCCGGCCTTTGAGGAAGGCAGTTTCCTTCCCATTGAATCAACTGACTCATGGATCTCTGGGAAGGTGAGCAGAGCTGGCTCCTGGCCAGGCTTGAGTTGGTGTCCGCCACTTCCAGCCTTTCCTTGTCCTGTTCCCAGGAACAATGTGCACCATTCACTGCACAGACACGCTCTGGGCACTGGCTGTGTCTCAGACCCTGGCCAGGCTCTGGGGGCAGGTGGGGACACCAATACTTTGTCCCTGCCCTCAAGGCACTGACTGACAGTGTACCTGGCAGACAGACTCACAAATGCTGACAACATGGTGTTCCAGGGCCGAGGCGAGTTCATCAGAGGCTGTGGGAGCTCAGAGAGGTGTGGCCAGCTCCATTGGGGTCAGGGAAGGCTTCCCGGAGGCGGGTGCTGGAGCAGGTCCTGAAGGATGAGTAGCACTCACCCAGGCAGATAGCAGGTGGGCAAGTGGACCAAGGGGGTGAAAGGGTGCTAACTCCAACTGGCTCCAGCCGAAAAAGGAATGTATGAGCTCATGTGGCTGGGAATCCAGTGCTTCCTCTGCCTTCTGGGCCAGCACAATCGTAGGCCTCGAATGCTGCCAGGAGGGGCCGGCCTCCCCCCCACCCGCTCCCCCCACTTCCCCGTCTCCATCCTTCAAGAACGATCCCTTTACACTCATCCTCCCTGAGGCCTACAGGGCCTGAAGGACTGGCCCTCCCCTGTGGGTGGCCTTGGCAGCTCCAGGGCCATGTGCCAAGGCTCCAAGCCCAGCAGAGGGAGAGCTTCTCTTCCCAACAGCCCAGCCAAGGTCCCGGAATCCCTTCTGTTCAGTGTGCTGAGCCGAGAGAGCCACAGGGGTGGAGAGGGGAGCGTGCCTGCCTCTGGGGCCAGAGATGGGGTCGCCCCTGGACCGTGTGGCCTGAGTGTGCTAGGGGGTGGGGGAGCCATTCGTGGAGGAAAATCAGGCACTGTTAGGCAGAGTGGGAGGAGGCAGAGCCTGGAACAGAATGTGCAAAAAGCCTTTTAGGAACTGCAAATGGCCAAGATGCTGCCCGTGTGGAGGGAATCCCTTCCGGCCAGTCCCTCAGATGCGGCCCAAGGACGCGGCACAGAACCCTGTGGCACTCTCCTCCTGCCTGGGCATCCGTGTCACCTACCTGTGCAGCTGGGACACCAGGCCCCAGCGGGCCTCCTGGGTGTAGACCTCCATGGCGGGCTGCCATGGGACTCCCCCAGGCAGGCTAGGAGCACAGGCGCCAGCGGTGAAGGGGGACAGCACTGGGCCGCTGTGCCCCAGCCCCTCCTGCACCCCTTTTCAAATCGAGAACAGTTTTCAGCGAAGGAGGAGAAGGGGCTTGCCACCCGCCCCTGGCCACTGCTCCCGAACCGCACACAGAGCTTGGGGCTGCAGGCACCAGCGGAGGGAAGGACACAGGGAGCCGTGGCAGGCAGGGGTGGCAGGCGGGGCTGGCGAGAGCGCTGGCTGCTCTTGGGAGGAAGCGCTCACTGGGGCTGAGTGAGGCCAGGTGACACCCTGCCTCCACTCCTACCCTGCTCCGAGGGATGGAGGCCTCTCCCAGTAAGTACGAGTTCATTAATAGCTTGATTAATCACACCTCATATTTTTGTGGTGCTTTTAAAAATAAAACATTTGAAAGCATTTTCACACCCACCCTCTCTGAGTTACACAGGCAGGTCTTACCCTCCCAGACTGCAGGTGAGGAAAGAGAGGCTTAGCCTTGGAGAGCAGTACATATCAGGGTGTGGCTGGGAGGAAACTGGAGCCAGGGACCTTCTCCCTGCCCACCACTCTGCCTGCAGCCCACTCTGCCCTCTCTGTGGGTCTTCCTACAGATCAAGAGGGAAGGGGCCACTCTTGGGCAGATCTTCTGAAATTCTAGGGAGAAGAAGAAGTGGTCATTTAGTCACTCAACAAACACTCCGTAAGCATCCAGGCCAGCCCTGAGCTCCTGCCCCAAGGAAGTTCATGTTCTAACAAAGAAAGCAGTGTGCAAACACATCATCCTCAGTCCTGAATGTGGCACGTACCCCAGAGGGAGGCTCAGGGGACAGGGCAAGTGCTCTGGTGAATGACAGAGCATGGATCCAGGAAAGCCTCTTGGAGGAGGTGACACCTTTGCTGGCATTTCCCAGGTGGGGCAGGTCCACCAAAGTCCACTCTGCTGGACACCCTCAGCAGCCTCCCATTCCTCATGCAGAGAGAGCTCACGACTCCCTTGTCCCAGCCCCGAAGGCTTCCTGTGGCCCTTGCAGGGAAATCCCAGCTCCTCACTTGACCCTCAAGGCCCTGAGGCTGGCCCCTGAGGCTCCTCCCCTCGCTCCCTGGCTCTGGCCTCTTGGCTGTCCTCCAGCACCCCTGGCTGCTTCCTGCCCTGGGGCCTCTGCTATGCCCTTTGCCCGGAACTCTCTGCAGCCTGGCCTTGGCGGTCAGGGTGCCGCCCTGACGTCACTTCCCTGAGCCCTCCCCCTCTAGAGCTCTCTCACTTTCTGAAACAGGGCTCCTACCTGCTTCCTAACCCTGATCAATACCGGAATCCTTGGATTTTGTTTTGCTTTGTGTCCCGACTTGAATGCAAGCCCTGCAAGCAGAGCCTATGTTGTTTGCTCACTGCTGTATCCCAGTGCCCAGAACAGTTTCTGGCAGACAGCAGGCACTCAATAAGTATTTGTCGAATGAATGAATACATTTCAGGTCATGGGAGAGGGTGGCATCTGTCCAGCCTCAGCTCCTGGCCAAGGATCCCTACCCAAGGGTCTCTTGTCTCCCACTGCCGCAGGCCCTGGGGCCTCCTTTATTTCCCTTCCTTTTTTTTTTTTGAGACAGAGTCTCACTCTGTTGCCCAGGCTAGAGTGCCGTGGCGTCAGCCTAGCTCACAGCTCACAGCCTAGCAACCTCAAACTCCTGGGCTCAGGTGATCCTTCTGCCTCAGCCTCCCAAGTAGTTTTTTTTTTTTTTCTGAGACAGAGATTTGCTCTGTGGCTCAAGCTAGAGTGAGTGCCATGGCGTCAGCCTAGCTCACAGCAACCTCAAACTCCTGGGCTCAGGTGATCCTCCTGCCTCAGCCTCCCGAGCAGCTGGTACTACAAGGGCACCATGCCTGGCTAATTTTTTCTATTTTTAGTAGAGACGGGGTCTCGCTCTTGCTCAGGCTGGTCTCAAACTCCTGACCTCAAGCTATCCTCCCACCTCAGCCTCCCAGAGTGCTAGGATTACAGGCGAGAGTCACTGTGCCCCGCCTGTTTCCCTTCCTTTTTGTAGCTGCCATCCCGTTTGGACCCCAGCCTCCCTCCATGCACACATGAGCCCCTCCTCCTGGCTGTCCCTGAGAAGACGCTGGGGTGGGCCTGGCTAGGCTGCTCCTGGCAGGCTGACTTGGCTGACCTGGGCAACCAGGGCCCTCCTGAGAGAGGCAGGGGCCGTCTGGCCAGCCCCAGAGCACACTGCAAGTGGGACTCCCACTTCAAGGCCTGAGCCCTCTGCACAGTGCTGTCTGTACTGCCCAGTGACGGTGCGTTCTGCCCTGGCAGCGTGCTTGCCACACCTGTCGCTCAAGCCCTGCAGGCAGCAGCGATAGGCATCCCAGCCCCGTCCTGCACTAAGCAGCCTTGAGCTGGAGGGCAGGGACAGGGATGGACAGTCTGGGGTGGGGACAGAAGCCTCAGCCACCCGCTTGCTTCTCCTGTGATACGAGCTGTGGCACCAGCGAGGAGAGGCCCTGGCGAGGGTGAGATGGCATGTGTGGTTTTTTGGATGAGGGAGCGAGGGGAGCCCTCTTTCCAGAAGAAGCGGCCTTGGAGCTGGGCCCTGGAGAGAAGGATGGAAAGTGCTGGCCAAGGAGGAAGGTGTTTCAGACAGACCTAGAGGTGGGAAGTTACAGCCTAGGAGGGCTCTGTGGGTGCTTCCACGCAGGAGGGCCGGAGAGTTGATTGGGGCCAGAACAGAAGGCTCGGCAGTGCTAGCCAAAGGCACTTAGCCCTATCCTGAAACACTCACAGGAGCCAGGCAGACAGTGGAAACTGAAGAAGCAGATCCAGGGTGAGGCAACAGGGAGTGGTGGAGACTGTGGCAAACTAGAGAGCTCTTGTGCCCTGTTCAAAGAATCATAGGGTATTTGGCTCTGAGCATGCACTGCTTGGTGTTGTCTTTGGTAACCAAGTACAGGATTCATGTAAAAGAGAAAGAAAGCTCACTCTAGCGGCTGCGATGTGGAGAGGAGAGACCCAAGGCCCATTCAGGCGAGAGGCCTAACTGGGATGCCACATTGGGGCAGGCAGATCTCTGGTGCTGACCACAGGGGTGGAGGTCACATCATGAGCTCTGGAGGCCCGAGGCAAAGAAGCCAGCTCTGACTGCCAGGCAGCTTCTGGTAGCCCTTAGAGGACATCTAGCAGGGCCTGAATTTACCCCCGCCCATGGCCTTAGAGTGTCCTTGCTAGAGGGCATAGCTGCAGCCTACAGGGTGCCCCCTGGGTCCACCCGAAAAATGCCTCCCCGGGGGTAGGGGAGGCCATACCATACTGCATGACGGAGGCCCTGGAGAAGTGAGCTATGTCCCTTATTGGTCACAGTGCATTTATTTTCCATTAGCAGTTAAATGCAGACATGAGGGATTGTGCCGGGTTCAGCGGGCAGCTGACGCAAGGAGTGCCTGGCTGCTGACCAATAGGGAGTCTGGGGCCGCGCACCCGCTCCGGCGCCCGTGCACCAGCCGGGCCCACGCACCCAGCTCCCGAGCCAAGGGGCAGGCTCACGCCATGGCGTTAAGCCTCTGCCCATTAAGGGACGTGGCACAAGCAGGCCCGGAAGCTGCCACTGGAGGCTCTCAGTGACGCCTGCCCCCACCCCCACTCCTCTTACACGGGGAGGTCAAGCTTGGCTGGCATTCCCACTCCCAGTCCACCCAGGTACTATGGAGTGCCCGGTGTGTGTCTAGAGAGGCCACTGGGCCTACCAGCGCCCACCCCACACCCAAACTCCAGAGCCCACCCTTCCCAGCCTCCCAAGACTACATTCGTCCTCCAGACCTTGGGAGGCCCGCCCCGGCCGGACCCCACAGAGAGCCGGACTCAGTGCTGCTCTCCCTGAGTCCGGCCTGGGTCGGGGCAGGCAGGTGGCTGTGAGTGAGTGATGAGCAAGGGGTGGTGAAGCTGCCCCGCTGGACACTTGCCGAGTCCACCTTGGAGCTAGGGGCCCTGGGGCCGCAGGTTCCCACCTGTGAGGTGTCCAGAAGGCTCCTCCCCCTGCCTGCATCCACCCTTCCTGAGCCTGCGACAGACCCTCGGAGGGCACTGGCAGGCCCCGTGGAGGTGGTTCAGGGTGGAGTGGGTCTGGGTGACCTTCGTTTTCTCAACTGCAAGGGTGATGCCACTTATGAATGGAGGCTTGGCATTTGTTACACAGCTGCAGGAACATGCAGGAGGCAGCTGCCCAAGGAAGGTCACAAGAGGGAGAAGGACACACTGGGGAGAGGCCGGAGTCGGATCACGGTGGCAGGAGAAGGGGCAGGGAGGCCGAGGAGCGGAAGGTAGAGGAGAGGCAGGTGCCTGGAGGAGGCCGCCCCGCTGCTGGCAAACACTGCCCTGCTGTATCAGAAATGCCCTGCCCCTGCACGGCACAGCTGCTGCCCCCCTCAGCCTCGCCAGCTCCCTGCTGCCATCCCGAAGACAAGGCACCTGGCAGCTCTGTGCCTCAGTTTCCTTACCACCCTCACCCCCGAAGAGGTTGCTGTGGGGGCTAGTGAGCCGAGACAGCCGTGACCCTTCGCCATCGCGAGTGCAGAACCGCGGTAGGGACCGCAGCCAGGACGCTGAGTGCTGTGCTAGGTGCCGCAGGCTTTTCCATGCTCATGACAACCCTAAGAGCTGGGCGCCATCTCCCCTTTTTGCAGGTGAGCAAACAGGCTCAGGGCAGGTGGACTTGCCTGAAGTGACACCAAGCCCTTGGTCTCCCGCAGGCGTCCCCAGCTCACCACCCGTCCCTGCCCTAAAGAACCAGGTGCGGACACACGCCCACTGACATCACAGCCTTGGGGCGGGGATGGGCTCCCACCCAAGGGCTGGGTGCCAGGCCTCCAGTCTGAAGCCCCTGGCGGGTTTTGGACTCCCCCAGGGGGCGGATGTGACCTCCATTTCACAGGGGGCATGGCTGTAACTCCCCAAGGTCACCCCTAAGGAGAAGCAGAATCGGGCTGGAGACTCAGAGGTTTTTCTGTCTTTGTGCCCAGAGGCCTCACTCCTTCCGAGTGTGGTCGGTGAGGGGAGGTTGCAGCTGGCAGGAGGCCAGGCGTGTGGGGGCCTGTTTGGTGGGCAGCTGGGAAGGGTGGGAGCTGAGGGTGCCCCCACTCCCACCCACCCCGCCCTCTCAGGGTCCTGCCAGTTGGGCCCAGGGTCAGACTGCTCTGGGCGTTTTATCTCCACCAGTGCCTCAGAGCCAATTACTGGTGTAATTAGCAACGAATGACTTGTGGGATGGTTGTAGTTTTCAGTTAAAATGAGAAGGAAACCCATATTCAGGTCTCCTTGAAGGAGTGGGAGGAGCCCAGGCCCCTCAGACTCTCCTGGCTCCACCCTGCCTGCACCCACCCAGCACGGATCCCTAGGCACTTACCGCGTGGGGCCGGGATGGGGCCCACGGGAAGCATCCGTGGCCGGAGCCCCAGACTTCTCCCAGGGTGATCCAGAGCTTGCACAGCTGCCGCTGGAGGAAGGCTTCCTGAGAGCTGGGACTTCCGCCCCAGTCCCTGTCCTCTTGCCGCAGTCTTCAGAAGTGCGTGGGCTGCTTCCTCCCCCTGTTACAGAGGAGGACACGGGGGCTCGGGAGGGCGTTCAGCACTAGGTTGCCCAGCTGGGAAGGGGAAGAGCCTGGACTCACTCCCCTCCCGTTGGCCCCAACCCCCAGCAGGGAGGGCCTGCTCAGCTGCCCTCTGCCCTGCTGCAGGTGCCCAGCAGAGTGCCACAGTGGCCAACCCCGTGCCTGGCGCCACCCCCGACCTGCTTCCCCACTTCCTGGTGGAGCCCGGAGACGTGTACATCGTCAAGAACAAGCCGGTGCTGCTGGTGTGCAAGGCCACGCCGGCCACGCAGATCTTCTTCAAGTGCAACGGGGAGTGGGTGCGCCAGGTGGACCACGTGATCGAGCGCAGCACAGACGGGAGCAGCGGTGAGGCGGGGCTGGGCGCCGGGCAGGGGCAGCCGAGGGGAAGTGAGTCTCAGCCGGCCCAAAGGGGCCTGCAGTCACCCTGGGGGGCACATTTATGAGCAAGATGGACCCAGTTCTGTGTCCACCACCCCGTGTCACCAGGCAAGGCAGGATTCCCACACCTGGGACCCCGTGTGTATACACGGAAGCCTTCCTCAGGAAGCCCACCCCTCACCAGTCTGGTGGGGGAAGAAGAGGGAAGCCCCTCCTTCCAAAAAATGCCGCAGGGTCTCACAGCAAGAAGGGCAGGTCTCCACAGCTGCATCTGAGTATGGGGTGGGCAGGCCAGGTTTGGGACAGCCTGGCAAGAGGTGCCAGCAAAGAAAGGGGTGGGCAGGTAGTGGGTCCCAGATTGCCACAGAGCCCACAGACCTCACATTCCGTGGCTGCTTTCTCTGCGCATCCATCCATGCATGCACTCACACGCTCCCAGAGTGCCCACTCCCGGGGTGGGGACACAGCGCCCACAGAGAGGGGACAGCCTGGGGAGCTCTCAGCAAGAGGACAGCAAGATGGAGGCTCCCCGGGGGAGGTGATGCGGAAATGTTGGTCAGGGAGAAAAGAGGGGAGGCACCTCAGGCAAGGGACAGCCACGAGCAAAGGACTGGAGGCAGAAAGCCGGCATACTGGCCAGGGGTCGGCGTGAGAGTGTGGGCTGTGCGCAGGACTGAAGTGACGTCACTGTCTGATGGGATTTCAAGCTGCAGAGTGACATGGCCAGAGCTGTGAGTGACACTCAGGCAGCAGGTGGGTGATGGGGACGTGAGCAGAGAGCCCTTGCTTGGGTCCCGCCACTTCCCAAGAGCAGGTGGCGGAGAGACAGGCAGGAGCTGATGGCAGCCTCTCCTCTCCTGCTCATTGCCTCCCCTCCGTGGCGCTGCGGGGAGCACCCTGCACACACTGAGCCCCCCGACTTAGTCCTGAGCCCCCTCCCACCAAGGCCTCAGCCGGCCTAGACACACAGCACAAACCCCCTGTGGCATACAGCCCCTGCGGGACACACAGGCCACCACCGTGAGGGACAGGCCAGCAGCACCCAGGACTCACACCAATGCCAAGGGCAGGCAGGGGACCTCGGGCCAGAGGGGCAGCCTGTGCTGCCAGGTCGGAGGCGCTGGGGTGGCCCAGGAAGGATTCCCAGGGGAGGAGTGACAACTAAGCTCAGGTCTTAAAACCACCTGGAAAGAGCATTTCCCAGGTTGGTGGAAGGGACGGCACCGATGCACGGAGCAGCACGGGGTGGCCAGGTTTGAGGCAGGAGAGTGGGCCTGGGGCTGGGCAGCAGTGGCCAGGAGGCTGCTGCAAGGGCCACCGGCGGCTGTGATGCCAGAGAAGGCTGCAGCCAGACTTGCACTGTGGGAAGCTCGTGCTGGGCAGAGGGAGGCTGGAGCAGGGCGAGGCCCTGGCCAGGGAGAACAATTCGGAAGCTCAGGCGATGATCTGGATTCACGCTGAAGAGCCCTGAAGTTAGGCAGCTTGTGATTTAGTCCCCAGAACTTGCCTGTCATTTTACAGATCAGCTCGAGGCCTTGGCTCTGACTTATCCATGGCCCCAAAAGAGCTCAGCCAGGCCTTCTGGGTCAATAGTCATACCCCATTCTTCCTGCCAGATCAGCAGGGGCTGGTGTCCCCTGCAGTGTCAGCACAGCCCAGCAGAGGGGCCCCAGAGGCCTTTGCTCTCTCACCTGACCCGCAGGGAAGCCCAGTAGGGCAGCTTTAGGGCCTACGTTGTCCTGGTGGGAGGGTCTGCTACAGAGCCTCAGGCAAGTCCCCTCCCCTCCCTGGGCTCAGTTTCTTTATCTGTGAAATGGGGACGAGGAGCGCACCCTTGAAGGTTGCTGGAGCCCAGCACGAGGACTTTCTTTTCTCCCCACCCCATGCCTGGGGCCCAGCGCCACTTTGCAGCATAAGTTCTCGAACTGCTGTGGCAGGTCCCCCAGGGAAAGGACAAGTGAAGGGGAAGCTGCAGCCAGAGAGCTGTTTTCCTGTAGCCTTGAGGACCTGTCCTGTGTCCTACTAGAAGGCTCCAGGGCAGCACATACACACTGACAGCCCCCAAACCTCACTGACAGGCTCCCATGGGCTTGTTCTGTTCCAGCCAGGCAGAGAGACAGAGCTTGGGGCACGTCGCACCTGTAACCACCAGATTCTCTCCTGCCCTGAGTGTCCATCCTTAGGCCTCCTGTGGCCGGATCATCCGAAGTTTCATTGATCTCATCAATTTCTCAGCCCAAAGCCATTGAGTGCTTTGAGGCAAGGAGGAGGACTTCCCTTACTTACCTACAAGCAGACACCACAGTGGTGGTGCCATGAGCGTACACAGACCAAAGACCCTGGGCCAGACACATTCTGTGGCCAGGCAGGGATGACAGGGGTGGGAGGTCTACCCAGATCTGCTGCCCCACCCATTTGTGTGGAGTGGGGGTACTGGCGGACGCCCCAGGAGAGAATGCCCATCTCCCACTCACCTGCCTTCAGTCCTTGCCCAGAAGGCGCGGGGAAGGGGGCCAAAGCCTAAAAATGCTAGAACCTGAACCTGCTGATTGCTATAAAAGCCTGAAATTTGCAAAACCAAGCATTGGAATCCAGTCTGGGGGTATAATTTACTTTGTGTTAAACAAACTGATTGGTTATTAGAAGCAGATTGCTGAGAAGGTGAGAACCAAAGTCCCAGCTTGGCCTCGGAGACCCCAGCCAACCCTCCACCTCCCAGAGACAGCCCACGTTCACACGAGTACATCCAGCCCCGGCCAGCCTGCCTGGGGTCCCTCCTCTTTCCTCCACGTCCCTCCCCAAGGGTGGCACCTGCTCACATTACAGGGTGGGCAGAGACACAGCTGTATCCTGACACTGCTCCCAGGAGCCAGGCTGCTTAGTGACGTGGAGGGGAGGAGGGCACAGCCCCGTGCATCGAAGACCGGTGTCCCCCACCTCAGCCCGTGGTCCTCCCGGAGCTCGGGGCTCAAGGGCATCCTTTGCCAAGGCCCTGTCTGGCGCTGGGACATCGAGGACAAACTTGGCCCTCATTCATGGCAGCTGGAGGGAGAAGAAGAGGTGGCAGGACAGAAGGGGAGGGAGAACAAAGGGAGAGAGAAGGGAGCGCTTGAATTTAGTCTGTTCTCCCCAGGCTGAGCCACCCGGGTGGCATGTGAGGTTCCTGAGGGAGGCAAACCATGGACTTGGAGGAGCTATCAATAGACCTGTGCGCCGGGGGAGAAAAAGTACCCAGTGCAGAATGTTCCAGAGGTCTCCTATCCCTAACCCCAGGGACAGAGAGGAGGAAGAGGGTGAAGGGCCCCGTCCCACCCGTGACTCCTTGTCAGATGCCCTAAAACTCGATGTGCTTGATAGGTAGCTGGTGCCTGGGCCCTGCCTACCCCCAGAGACATGCACATTGGGTGCCTTGGAGAACAGGGGCCAACAGTGCCATAGTGATCTCGCCCAAGGTGATTCCCCGCCGTCTCCGTGTGAACTGGCCAGGGGCAGAAGCAAGTAATGGGAAAACGTGGAGACCCAGTGTGACAGCCAGAGACTTGTGCGGATCTGGGAAGGGGTCAGGGAAAGACATGTTAGAGAAATTAAGAGGGAAAACAGCCGCCCAGCCTGCCGGCTCACTGGGCTCGCTGGTCCTCCCGCAATGCAGCCCCTAATTGAATTTCGTGTTAACAATGGAAACACGTTGGCAGCGGCCTCTCTCCCTCTTTCTGATAAGCCAATGACCCGAGGGAAATTGGGGTCAGGAGGAGGAGAAATTGGAAACAGTCTTTTCTCACTCCTGGAGGGGGGAGGAGGGCTGGCCTCCTGCTTCTGGCTGTCAGAAGGGCCTGGGCCTCTGGCACACCCAGTGTCTGGGGCTGGGATTGGCAGAAGGCGGGGTTGGAATCCGGCCTGCAGAGTCCCCCAGCCCACCCGATTTGGGCAGACCGAGTCCAGGACCCCCAATCACTGGCTGCGTCCCCTTTGCTGGTCATCTCCTCTCCCTCTTCCAAAGCTCCTCCCTGACGGGTGAGCACAGAACCCCAGGCACACTGTGGATTCAGATAGCCCTGGGCACCTCTTTCCTGCTTCACAGGTGGGAACAATACTGCCCAGGGGTGGGGACTGAGTAAGATAACAGCCTGGCATGTGGGAAACCCTTACTAAGTCCCTGGGGTCTATTATCATACTGCATAATCACTGTAATTATATTGTTAATGACTGTTATTATGTTATCACGTCAGGATCTACCTGCTAACCCTCCAGAGAGGTGGGCCAGAGCCTGCCTCGCCCTCTTTTACCCACAAAGGCCCTGGAGCTCAGTCTGTCCCTCCACCTCTGCTCCCTGGAATCTTTGGAGCCCAACCCTATGGCCCAAAACTCTATCAGCAGCCCCTTTAGGGACATTTCTGCAAGTGACCCTGGGGAATCAGGTCTCTAGCAACAAAGTGCAATTAATGGAAGTTCTACAAAACCCCACTCCTAACCTTCAGGAGATAGAAATTGCACCCCCTCCTTTGGCCACCCCAGAGTTCTCTCCAGGCTGAGGATTGCCCCCAAAGTGCACTCTCCTGCCAAGCAGAGAGAGTGGCCGAGGGTGGTACAGGGACCCCACACATCAGGGAGGCTCAGAGGGGCCCTGGGGCCCTGGCTACCCGCCCCTCCTGCCCCCAGGGCTGCCGGCCATGGAAGTCCGAATCAATGTCTCAAGGCAGCAGGTGGAGAAGGTGTTTGGGCTGGAGGAATACTGGTGCCAGTGTGTGGCGTGGAGCTCCTCAGGCACTACCAAGAGTCAGAAGGCCTATATCCGCATTGCCTGTGAGTCCAGGCCCGAGGCCCGGGACCCCGGGGGTGGGGCAGCTGAGGGCATCGCCAGGAGAGGGGCAGCAGGCTTCCTGGAGGAGGGTGTCCGGTCAGAAACCTCATAGCCCTGCCTTGATGGGTGGAGGAAGTACCTGCGGACACAGCCCAGCCATCCCTTGTGCCCCTGGGCACTTGTCACTTCCTCTAGTGCCATGGGTCATGACCCTGCAGGACTGAGGGTCAGAGTAGGCCAAGACGAGCTGGTGTGAGGCACTCAGGAGGGAGGACATTCCTGTTCCTCTTCCAGATTTGCGCAAGAACTTCGAGCAGGAGCCACTAGCCAAGGAAGTGTCCCTGGAGCAGGGCATCGTGCTACCCTGCCGCCCACCAGAGGGCATCCCTCCGGCTGAGGTGAGAGGGCCTTCAGGGCACATTCCATAGGAGGGCAGGGCTCCCAGATCTCGGGTCCTGCCTGCCCAGCCCTGAGGTCCCCCTTCAGGGACCACTCCGCACTCTGGGCAGGGCCAGCATGGGCGGGCAGTACAGTGGCACACTCCCTCCCCAGGTGGAGTGGCTCCGGAACGAGGACCTGGTGGACCCGACTCTGGACCCCAACGTGTACATCACGCGGGAGCACAGCCTGGTGGTGCGACAGGCCCGCCTGGCCGACACGGCCAACTACACCTGCGTGGCCAAGAACATCGTGGCACGTCGCCGCAGCGCCTCTGCTGCTGTCATCGTCTACGGTGGGCCCCGGGCACTGGCCGGGTGGAGAGGCTCCCCAGTCATGGGGAGAGGCACTGAGGTGCCACTGGGCTGCAATGTGTGGCTGGTGGGGTGGAGAGAGGCAGCGGAGCCAGGGCCAGATGGAGCAGACCATGGCCCGACTGGGAAGGACAAACACAGGGCTCGCCATGGCTGTTGGGGAGCCCAGGAGCACCCCTGGGCAAAAGGTGGGACAGGTTGGTGCTCCTCTGTGGCCAGGGGGCACTGTGCAGAAGGAGATGAGGGAACAGGAGGGGAGTCTAGGGCAAGTGACAGACCACCTCCTGCTCCTGAGTCTCCGGGTGGGAAGTAGAGGCCGAGCAGTCCCGGGCACCCCCAACAGCAGGCGGAGGGGTGTGGGAGTCACTCTGTGAGAGGCTGGGGCTGGCCTGGCTGCCTGAGCGCCCGCAGATGTGAGGTGGGTGCTGCCGGGCCCCAGGGGCCAGCAGGAGGAGCACAGCCTCCCCCAGGGCTCCTCTCCCAGCTCAGCCGCCGCCGGCCGTGTCGTGCTCACAGCCCCTCTGCCCTCACGCCCTGCCCCCTGGGCCAGCGTGGCTGAGGACGCCCCCGCTCCCTGACCCCAGTCCTTCTCTGTCCGGCCAGTGAACGGTGGGTGGTCGACGTGGACCGAGTGGTCCGTCTGCAGCGCCAGCTGTGGGCGCGGCTGGCAGAAACGGAGCCGAAGCTGCACCAACCCGGCGCCTCTCAACGGGGGCGCCTTCTGTGAGGGGCAGAATGTCCAGAAAACAGCCTGCGCCACCCTGTGCCCAGGTACCAGCGGCCACCGCCTCCCGCATCGTTTCTCACCACGCCATCTCCGTGTTCTGGCTCCATCGCGCCCACCAGCCTGTCCCCCCATGGCTCCATCCCACTGCCTGCCACACAGGGCCAGGCTCAATCTGAGGCGGGAATTGGGGTGCAGTGTGAGGTCAGAGTCAGGGCTCAAGATAGAGTCTAAGTCACAGGGTCTGTGGCACAGTCTGAGGACAGGGGCTAGGGCTCAGCCTGGGGCTGCAGAGTCACCCGTGCCAGAGAGCCCCGCTGCCCCAGGGCCAGGACAGCCTCCCTGGTGTGGAGACAGCCAAGCAGCCCCAGGCGTCATCCGCGCCTCCCTGTCATTAGCATGTGTCATCAAGGCCAGCTGGACACTAGCGGGCGTGCATCGGTGGACCTGGCCCTGGTGTTGCACCAGGTCCAGGCCAGCCCACCCTGCCTGGTTTGGATGCCTAGCAGGGCCACGCCGGCAGACCGCCTGAGTGGGCTCTCCTGGCTGACCGCACCGCCTCCTCTCTGCCCGTGTCTGTCTCTGTCTAGTGGATGGCAGCTGGAGCCCGTGGAGCAAGTGGTCAGCCTGTGGGCTCGACTGCACCCACTGGCGGAGCCGCGAGTGCTCTGACCCGGCACCCCGCAACGGGGGCGAGGAGTGCCAGGGCTCTGAGCTGGACACCCGCAACTGTACCAGCGACCTCTGTGTACACAGTGAGTCCTCTGCACCCCGGGGCCCTCTTCTGTTTGCCAGGACTGGTCCTGCCCAGCCCTGCAGAGGTAGTGGCCAAAGGAGTCATTCCCCTGCCTTCTTGCTGCACCTTCTCCAGGCTCAGGGCCCTCAGGGATCCTCCTCATGCCCCACAGGCCTGTGCACGCGCCCATGCGCCCACCGCCTCCCACGCCTCCCGAGACACGCACCACCCAAACACCTCCCCGCGGCTTCACGTTTGCCCCATTCCCAGCTGCACACACAGGTCCTGTGGGGACACCCGCTTGTGAGTCCTGTTAATTACAAGGCCATAACTAACAATTAAAGATCTCTGTTGGGTTTTTTTTCTCTAGAACATACCCTCCCCCATTCTTTCAATTAAAAACCTAATTATCTGTGTCAATTCCTTTCTGATGGACATTTCTTCCATTATACAGAATCCTTCTAAAATCAATAGAGCTTCCTCCAGGCAGTCAATCACCCCCTCCCTGGCCCTGCCCCACGCCTGGGGGAGGCAGACAAGGAGAAGGGCCCTGGAATTGACACTCCTGGCCTAGGGACTGACCTGGAAGCAAATCCCAGGAGCTTAGCCCAGCGCCAGTTGCCCTGGTCCCCAGAAGAGCAGGTAGCAGGTTCCGTGTAGCAGGCAGGCTGGGGAAGTAGCTCTTCCTCCGTTCTCCTGGCAGCAGCCTCAGCCTGAACCTCGAGCCTGTGAGGGTTGTAATTTGCTCAGAGCCGCCCAGCAAAGTGGTGCGAATGCAGAACTGGTGTGCACACGTGCTCACTGCACACTCCCTGCCGCAAGCGCCCCTGCCCAGCTGGTGCTGATGCCCCAGGAGTGGAGACTCATTCTCCTGGGGTGCAGACCACTGACCTGTCCTCCCCAGCCTCCTACAACCCCTGCCCCTCCCGAGACCACGCTGTCTCCCGCAGCTGCGTCCGGCCCTGAGGACGTGGCCCTCTATGTGGGCCTCATCGCCGTGGCTGTGTGCCTTGTCCTGCTGCTGCTCGTCCTTGTCCTTGTGTATTGCCGGAAGAAGGAGGGGCTGGACTCGGACGTGGCCGACTCGTCCATTCTCACCTCAGGCTTCCAGCCCGTCAGCATCAAGCCCAGCAAAGCAGGTGAGGTGGCCCTGCCCCTGGACTCCTGCACAAGCGCCCACGCCAAGGGCGGCTCCCTGAGTCCTTCTTCATCCTGCAGACAACCCTCATCTGCTCACCATCCAGCCAGACCTCAGCACCACCACCACCACCTACCAGGGCAGTCTGTGTCCCCGGCAGGACGGGCCCAGCCCCAAGTTCCAGCTCACCAACGGGCACCTGCTCAGCCCGCTGAGTGGTGGCCGCCACACACTGCACCACAGCTCACCCACCTCAGAGGCTGAGGACTTCGTCTCCCGCCTCTCCACCCAGAACTACTTCCGCTCCCTGCCCCGAGGCACCAGCAACATGGCCTATGGGACCTTCAACTTCCTCGGGGGCCGGCTGATGATCCCTAATACAGGTGGGAAGGACCCCCGCATGCCCCAGGGAGCCCTGAGGGGCAAGATAAGCCTCCATTTCCATCCTGGAGGAGGATGGGACAGCCCAGATGTTCCTCCTGTGCCCCCAGCCTCCCCGAGCGGCTGAGCCTGACCAGCGAGGAGAGGGGATAGAGTTCTGGAGAGAGTCCAGTGGTGGCTGCAATGGGCCCCTGGCCAGAGTGTCCTCCCTGCTGCTGCCTGTGGGCACACGAGTGCTGTCCCTTCATTTACAAGCACAGCCTGCGTGTGCCGGCTCCATGCCGGGCCTGGGCCCAGAGGTAGGGAAGACTGGCCCCAAGGAGCCTGCAGACGAGCGGGGAGGCCACAGAGGACACACAGAGGATAATGCAGGCCTGAGCAGAGGGCCTCGGAGTCCCCACTGCGTCCTGGCTCCCACGCACTACTGCACAGAAACCCTCTGACAGGGTCCCCGAGATGCCGCGAGAGAGAATCCGCAGACCCTGTCTGAGGACGTCTCGCGAGAAACGCTGCGGCCTCTGGTGCTGCTGGCCACGCCTGCCGCCCCGCCACCGCCCTGCGCCTGGGCTAGCTCTCGCGTGGCTGTTGCTCAGAGCTCCTGGCGCCCTTCTCCTGGAGCAGCTTCGCCCACTCCACGGCTTTCACCGCCGAGCCTGTGCAGAGAACTCCCACTCCTCTGTCCCCAGCCCGCAGCTCTCCCAGAGACACAGCTGTGCACCCAGCGCCTGCCGGGCAGCTCCGTCTGGGCATCTCACAGCACCTCAGACTCCTGGTGCCTGCACCGCACCGTCTCCCACCCTCCCCCATGGCCACCCCTCCTGGCGTCCCAGCTCAGGACAGCACCGCCACCATGCTCCAGCCAGAAATGGGTCACCTTGACCTCCTGCTCTTATTCACTTGCCCCCTGCAAGTCTCGCGTGTCCTCTCTCCTCCACAGCTCCTGCCCCCTGCCCTCCCCGCTGCCACTCCAGCCACAGTCCACGCCCTCTACCTGGCCCCTGCTCGCCACCACCACTGAGCGATGTCAGAATTGATCCTGTCCCTCTCCTCCTCCAATCCGGGCCTCTCTGCTGCCCCCTGCAAAGCCCACATGACAAGGCAGAGAGGTCCCATCCCCCGCTGGCCAGGCGCTGTGGCCTCTTCCCTTCCACACGCACTTCTGTACCCAGCAGCCACCATGGGTCCTTGGCCCCCAGAGGCACTGCACTGTCGCACACACAGGCCCCTGCGCCTCCCACTGGCTCAGGGGCAACTTCCCTGGGTCTCGGCCTGACAGCTCTTGCTCTCTACGCCTCTTGTCCCTTGTACATGGGATCGTGATGGCCCCTCGCGGGGCTATTAGGATGACAGCATCTGTCAGCTATTACAAAGAGGCAGGCAAACAGTGGTGCCCAGTGGCCCTCAGCCCTTCACCGCCTGGGCTGGGGGGGGTGGGCTACCTCTTCTCCCGCACCCTTTACTGCGATTTACTTGTCCTTCCCCACTCCGGGCTCGGAGCTTCATGAGAGCAGGATCGGTCCTTTGCTCCCGCCCTCCTGAGGGCCGGCATTATCCATGGAATGAGTACGGGAGTGCATGTACCTCCCTCATGG
Organism: Avahi laniger; assembly: GCA_963575035.1. Classification (NCBI taxonomy): domain Eukaryota; kingdom Metazoa; phylum Chordata; class Mammalia; order Primates; family Indriidae; genus Avahi; species Avahi laniger. Next base: position 36,515 of record CAUYSK010117681.1, read on the forward strand.
AAAGCATTCACATGAGGATGTCTGGGGTTGTCACCAACACTAGCAGCCCGTACCACGGGGCAGTGTGGGCTGGTGGAGGGAGCAGTAGCTGTAAATATGTGGTCAGCAGCTTCCCTCTCCTGGGCTTGAGTTTCTGAGGTAGTGATGCTCCAGCCCAGCCGCCTCAGTTGCCCACTCTGGAGAACATACCTTTGCTCTAGGGCTTGGGGGGCTGAAGTCATGGCATTTGTCCGTTCCCCCTGTTCTGGGCTGAGAGGTCATCTGATGTAAGGGCTCCCTGTCTGGGGGCAAGGCCACTGCTCACCACCCCTAGTGTGACTCCCCAGCCCCTGTCCTTGCCGTGGCCTACCCTGCCACCTCCCCATCCCCACCCCACCCACTCCGCTCTCAGCAGACACATCCTGCTCCTACAAGACTCTGGGGCAGAAGCAAATCAGCCAGTCAGGAGGGCATCTGTGGCTTCCTGGCCAAGGAAGGCTGCAAAGCCACATGGTTATTCAAGACCCAGCCCCACCTGCAGGGACAATGACAGTGGCAGGGAGTGGCCAGTTCCCAGAGGTGGCCAGGGCAAATGGAGAGGGGAGGAGCTTGAGCAGGACAGGACAGCAGCGGAGTTCAGGCTGTGGTTCCGGAGCCGCTGAGTATGTCGCGCAGGCTGGGCAGAGAGAGACCAAGGACCTCAAGAGTCCGGCCAGGGAGGGGGACTTTAGCCTGGAGGCAGGGAAGGTTTTAAGCAGGAAATGCCCTGGTCCCACCCAGTGCCTATCAGATGACATGGGAGGTAGGTACCGCATCCTGACACCTTCTGTTCCAGAGTTTTCTGTGTCTGGTCTGCCTAGGCATGCCTTTCCCACCTGGGTTTCTTCAGCTGCTCTTGGGGTCACCCTGACTCAGTGTCATGCCTGTGAGGGTGGCTGGGCAGCATGGCTGTCCTTACGTCATCTCTGACCCCAGGCCAGGCTGGCACCAGTCAGTCCTCACAGGGAGGCGTGTGAAGGGGCTGGCTGGTGGCGTGTCGGGTGCCTTTGCAGCAGGCAAGCAAAGCCCCTGCCCTCCTGCTCTGTTACAGGAATCAGCCTCCTAATCCCCCCAGACGCCATACCCCGAGGGAAGATCTACGAGATCTACCTCACGCTGCACAAGCCAGAGGACGTGAGGTGTGGGTGCGGGCCCTGCTGCTGGGGCGGGAGGGGCCTGCTTCCTGCCCTCACTCACCCGGTGCCCTCCCTCTGTCCACCCACACTTGCGCCTGGTCTGGGCTGGCAGGGAAGAGTTGCGCCTAAACTCCACCTGGCCATGCAGCCCCCTCCCTAGGGGCCCTCTGCCCGGCCCAGCCCTTGGTTCCCAGGACGCCACTGATGCCTTTCCCTCCCCACCCACATTTCCCCACTTGAGGTTGCCCCTAGCCGGCTGTCAGACCCTGCTGAGTCCCATCGTTAGCTGTGGGCCCCCCGGAGTCCTGCTCACCCGGCCTGTCATCCTCGCCATGGACCACTGTGGGGAGCCGGGCCCCGACAGCTGGAGCCTACGCCTCAAAAAGCAGTCCTGCGAAGGCAGCTGGGAGGTGAGCAGGGAGAGCCCCCAAGCCCCAGCTTCAGAGGGGACTGTGGGCTGAGCCACACCTGGCCCCTGCCCAGTCTCTGGCCACTTCTCAGAGCTGCGGTGGCCCGAGGGCTCCGAGGCTGGGCAGAGCCAACCCCCTGGGCCCGCCCGCAGGACGTGCTGCACCTGGGCGAGGAGGCGCCCTCCCACCTCTACTACTGCCAGCTGGAGGCCGGCGCCTGCTACGTCCTCACCGAGCAGCTGGGCCGCTTCGCCCTGGTGGGAGAGGCCCTCAGTGTGGCCGCAGCCAAGCGCCTCAGGCTGCTTCTGTTCGCCCCCCTGGCCTGCACCTCCCTCGAGTACAACATCCGCGTCTACTGCCTGCACGACACGCGTGACGCACTCAAGGTACCGCCTGCCCCTCACGCCCGACACGGGAGGCTGCGCCTGGCCGTGTGGGCCGACAGCCCGGCCTTGGTGGAGGCCCTCCTGCCGGGGGCGGTGGGGAGGGCCCCAGCTGACCCCCTGGCGCACTGCAGGAGGTGGTACAGCTGGAGAAGCAGCTGGGGGGACAGCTGATCCAGGAGCCAAGAGTCCTGCACTTCAAGGACAGCTACCACAACCTGCGCCTGTCCATCCACGACATGCCCAGCTCCCTGTGGAAGAGCAAGCTCCTGGTCAGCTACCAGGTGAGGGCCGGGCCCACGGCCAGTGCTGCAGGGGCAGGAGCTGGGCACAGCTGATGCCTCCTCTCCGCCCCCAGGAGATCCCCTTCTACCACATCTGGAGCGGGACGCAGCAGTACCTGCACTGCACCTTCGCCCTGGAGCGCGCCAGCTCCGGCACTAGCGACCTGGCCTGCAAGATGTGGGTGTGGCAGGTGGAAGGTGATGGGCAGAGCTTCGACATCAACTTCAACATCACCAAGGTGGGTGGCAGGGGCTACAGCACTGCCGCCATGTGCTCCCACCACCAACCCTGAGAAATGTCCCCACCCGTCCCCAAGCCCACCTCCTCTCAGAAACCCTTTGGCAGCTTCCCCCCCAGCCTCCCAGGGAGGACATGGGAAGGGAAGAGTATGTAGGAGCAGCAGGAGGGGGCACCGAGCGGGCTGGGGGGACCCTGGAGGGCTTCCCTGAGGAGAGACTTTGCCTGGGCCCCAGGGGTGAGCGTGTCGGCAGGCAGCAATGAGGGGAAGGGCATTTCTGGCAGCAGGAACTGCGCGGGGAGGGTGAAGGCCGTGAGAGCAGAGTGTGAGTTCTGAGCGGTTGGCAGAGGCCGAGCAGAGTGACTTGGGGGTGAGAGAGAGAGGACCGAGGCCAGAGGGCTCCTCTCTCACTGGCTGTGTCACTGTGGGCAGGTTGCTATGCTGCTGGGCCCCAGTGAGCAGGGCCTTGGCACGTGGGGTGCCCAGGAAGTGCCAGTGCCCATGCCTCCCCCGTGTCCTGGGGGGGTCTGGGAGCTCCCCTAGTGGGAAGTGGCCGTGGGTCCGGGCCCAGGGAAAGTTCTAACTGTTACCTCCACGCCTCGCACCCCAGGACACGAGATTTGCTGAGCTGCTGGCTCTGGAGAGTGAAGGGGGGGTCCCAGCCCTGGTGGGCCCCAGTGCCTTCAAGATCCCCTTCCTCATTCGGCAGAAGATCATTTCCAGCCTGGACCCACCCTGTAGCCGGGGTGCCGACTGGAGGACTCTGGCCCAGAAACTCCACCTGGACAGGTGGGTGGGAGATGGGCAAAGTGGTGCGAAAGCCACCTATGGTCCTGGGCTGGCGGGGGGTGGGGTGGACAGGAGGCCCTCTGGGGCCTGTGCCTCGTCCACTAGCAGCCGAGGCTGTCAGTGTGTCCGGCTTGGGGGAGACTCTGCCCTGGGGCGGCAGCTGGGGTGAGGCCAGCCTGCTAACACACTCCCTCCCCTCCTCAGCCATCTCAGCTTCTTCGCCTCCAAGCCCAGCCCCACGGCTATGATCCTCAACCTGTGGGAGGCTCGGCACTTCCCCAACGGCAACCTTAGCCAGCTGGCGGCCGCTGTGGCCGGACTGGGCCAGCCAGATGCTGGCCTCTTCACAGTGTCAGAGGCCGAGTGCTGAGGCCGGCCAGGCCGAACGCCTACACTCTCACCAGCTTTGGCACCCGCCAGGGACAGGCAGAAGCCAGACCGGGGCCCTTCCCCCAAACCGGGGAGAGCTGCTTGGACAGGCCCCCTCCAGCCGAAGTTGTCCCTTAACACTGGTCCTTCAGACCCTGCCCGAACTCCCACCCCTCCATGGCCTGCCTGGCCAGGCTGGCACTGCCACCTGCTCACACTCTGCTCCAGGGCCCAGGGTGGACAGTGCCGGAGCCTGGGCCAGGCCCAGCCCATCTGTATGTGTGTATGTGTGTGTGATGCTACCTCTCCTCCTGCCCCTCCCCGGGGCCCGAGTATGCACGGGCACGCGCGCACACACTGGTTTCGCGATGTGGCCCCAGGGCTCCTGCCTGGGCTGGGCCTTATGCAAACATTTCTGTGCCTGCTGGGTAGGGGCATGTCTGAGGGGCCGGCTCCGCGCCTACAGGGCCAAGGGCCACAGCCGGACAGGGGGCGGCCCCTGGATTCAGGCACATGATCACCACACGAGCACGTGCCCACACATGCCTCGTGTGCTCATCTCACACCCATCATGAGGACCCCCGCCACCACACGCATCTCATGCTGCACATCTGGAGGCTGCCCACGTCTCACGCCCGGTGTCGGTGCACATCTGCCTCTCACATGCTGCCCTCTCCCACCCACCCAGGGACACCCGACGGCTCCTTCCTGCCCCTCCCCCCTCCCCCTAGCCTCGAGGTGCCCTGCGCGGCGGGGCATGTGAATATGCAACGGGAGTCCCGGGCTGTACAGTGGCGAGTGTGTGTGCCGTGGCATGCCTGTTCCTGGGGCTGGCTGGTGCCCCCGTGCGGGGCCTGTCGTGTGAAGCTCGTGTCCTGACTCTGTCTTAAGTGCATTCATGCACTTACACTTGGCCTTATGTACACAGCCTTGCCCGGCCGTCGGGGCGCGTAGGGATTTTATCGGACGTGAATGTAAATAAATTATATATATATTGCTAACCTGAGTTCTACTTTTTTCGGGGAAAGCCAGGGGGCAAGGCCAGATGGCCACAGAGTGCTCACACGTGGGCCATCCTGGGAGTCCTGGGTGACGGGATGGCTGGGCCCATTCCCTGCTCCAGCGAGGCTGAGGCTGAGAACTCCGAGGCCTGGAGTCTCCGTGGAGACTTCCTCAGACACGGGTCTTCTGGGCAAGGCGGCAGGCAACGGCAGTGACCAGGGCTGCACCTTTGCCGGACCCATCCTCTGACTGCAGGAAGGTGACCACACAGCGAGGGGCCAGCTTCCGTACTGTGGCGGCCACCAGGTTGGAGAAGCTGTGAGGGGAGGGCCAGGGTGAGCCAAGGCCAGCCGATCCCATCTGGCCTAACCTCCCTCCCCAGCTCGTGCACCCAGACTCACTGGGGATGCAGCTTATAGAGGGTCCCGTCCACTCCCACGGACACCGTCAGCTCTTCCAGGCCCCGGTTTTCCCGCATCTTCTCTGCCACAGCAGCCACGCCTGCACCACAGAGCTGGGCGGCCCGCTGGGACACAGCCTGGCACACCTCTAGGACCATCAGGGCATCATCCGAGGTTGGGGGCAGGCCTAGATCCTCGAGGATAGCTCGGACTTGCCGCAGGGCCAGGCTGTCACTGGGGCCAGGAAGGAATAGAGTGTAGAGAGGCAGGGTCCCGCATCAGCTCCCCCACTCTCACGACTTCTCCCACGTCGTCCCCCAGAGGAGACCCCCACACCACTACCCAGCAACTCCCCGCACGGTGGACAGATAGACTCTGAAGGTGGGAAGGCAATGTAGGCCTCAGGCACCTTTCGATCTCAGAGAGGAATTTGGTCTTAAAGATGTCCCTGGTCTGAAGGGACTGGAGCTGCTGGCCCCGGAAGAGAACACCAAGGCTGGTTAGATGTAAGAGGATGTGACGGACAATCTCTCCCAGGTACATGCCGCTGATCATCTTCTCAAACCTGCATGAACACGTGTGTGTGCACAGGGCAGGAGACCCTACTGGCTACCATCACCAGCGCCAGCCACTACCAGCCACCACTGCCTGGGCCCAGTCCACACCTCTGCTTGCCGGGATTGATGGACGCCTGGTCTACACTTGCGTCAAAGCAGGTGCTGAGCATGTCCAGTGAGCCGTCATCCCCAAAGGCACCCCACTCCATGTTGATGCACATGTGGCCTGAGTCTCCGGCCACTCCTGCCACATTCCGGAGCTCCTCCATGTAGCAGGCGTTGGTGCCGGTTCCTGCAGACAGGCCAGATGGAGGAGGTGCCATCTTGATGCAGACAAGGCCCCACACCAAGATGGTAAAAGCTGGGCTCATTCCCCACCTCTCCATCTCCCTAGCTCACAGCCTGACCCTGGTCCTGGCCCTCTTTCCCTCCTGACATCCCTTGTGCAGACCCTGCCGGCACCGAGCCCTGGAGGCCTCCTCTACTTCCCCTGCCAACACCGCCTCTCCGTGGGAAGAGAGAGAGAAATCAGACACAAGGAGCCCACAGCCTGGCCAGAAGATGGCCAATGAACAGCCAACTCTGCCAATGCCTCTGTGCCCAGGAGCACAAAGGAGGGCATTGTAGGAGCCCCAGAACACAGGTGAGTCTTCCTGCCTGCAGGGTCAGGAAGAGCTAGAGTGAGGAAGCGACATTTGAGTTGGGTTTTGAAGCCGAGAAGCACAGAACGGAAAAGGCATTCCGGGCAGAGGGCACAGCCTGGGTAAAGACACCTCCCTCCTCTCCCCAACACATTTTCAGCTCTAGGCGAGCGGGCTCCTTGCTGGCCCCACCTGGAATTCCTCCGTCCGGCTGTTAATTCACATGGCAACCTCTCCCGAGTGCCTAACCATGCCAAGCACCGTGTGATCAAGAACTCCCTATATCGGAGAGGCTGCCACAAGCCTGGTGCTAAAAGATACCAATGCCCAAGGAGCTGTAGGCTCCCTTCTGCCCGACAGAGCCACATCCTTCCTTTCAGGGCTTTCTTTTCAACTCCACTCATCCCGGGACTGCTCCTCTCTGATCTCGGCCCTGCTGCGACCCGGGTGCAGTCAAGTCAGCTCTCTGACTGCCCCTGCTCTTCTGGGCCTAGCCCTCGCTCCGTGGTCGGTTCTGAGAAGGCAGCGATCTCCTCTGTCTTTAAGTGTCCTCCCGTCCCTTTTCCCAGCCCCTTCTGGCCCCAGGGTGGGTGTTTAATAAAGACTTAGAATCTTGGACTATCTGAAGGCCCCTCACAGCCCATTGGTTCCCAGCTCCCACCAGTTCCAAACGCTGCACATGCCACACTCCGCCCCCTCCATCCATCCTCACAACCCTGAGACAGGCATTCTCATTAGCTCCACCTTTGAGATGAGGAAACTGAGGCTCTGGTGACTTGCCCAAAGTCATATAGGTGAAAATGCAAAGCTAGAATTTCCACCCAAATCTGTGTGACTCCAAAGCTCAGGCTCATTTGCTAGATGGGCAAACTGAGGCTCAGAGAGCTTAAATGACCATGAGTCAGTAGCTGAGCTGGACTAAACACCTAAGCTCCAGACTACAGCCCAAGAGAATGTTCCAGAGCCCATTGGGACAGACAGGAATGATCCCACCCCGCCAAGGACAAGGAGCCATCCGACCTGAGGAATCAACAGGAGGCAGTGAATTGTCAAGCAGTAGGGACACAAAAGGGCAGGGCCCTCCTCACCAACAATGAGGCCTATCTCACAATGGGGGTCCTCATAGCCGCAGGACATCATGGTTCCCACCGTGTCATTGACAATGGCAACCACATTCAGCTCCACTGCCTGCACACAAAAGGATGCTGCTAGTTGCTGGGCAACACAGTTGTCACAGCAACCGGCCCTGGACCCAGAGGTCTCTACTGCAGAGGGCCCCCCTGCAAGGCAGCAGGAGACCCTTTGCTGCCCTCAAGGCCTACGCAGCCCCAAAGCACCCCTGGGCAGGCATCTACCTGTCTTCGCCTGATGGCTGCCCGCAGCAGACACACAACATCTTGGCCCTCGCAGTCTGATGCATTGAAACCCTTGGTCCAGTTCAGGAGGATGCCCTGGGGTGGGACCAAGGAACAGGACGCCAGAGGCCCCCCTCAAGTCTCGCTCTGCCTCCCCAAAGCCTGCACCCTCAGAAGCGTATGATTTCCACCCTCCACTGGCAGCCCGCTTGCCACAGAGCTGAAGGCTTTGCCCTCTGCCCCCTACTCCCCAGTAGGCTCTCGGTGCACAGAAGCCTGTTAATAACCATCTAACCTATGTCTTCTGCCATTAGTTCCAGAATGCCCCATGGTCTGAGGCTCTGGCCACTGCAAGGTGCTTGCCCAGAAGGAGTGGTCCTGGGTCATCGGGTCAGGAGTGGACAGAGCTGGCGCAGTAAGAGTTGCAGGTAGGAAGGGGGAGGACAGAGAAGGCTCAGCAGCCCAAAGGACAGCAAATCCCGCCCTTTCCCTTTCAGAAAGAATTTACAAGAGTTGCTTGAGAGGAAGGGACAGACTGTATCAACGGGAGAGTCACATGTGTGTTCCAGGCACAGGTGAGGGGCGGGGGGAGAAGCCAGAACCTGGACACCTGGGCAGGATGGGAGGGGCCTGACAGACCACCTTTGCTGTGAGGAAGCGGACTTAGATCCTGCGCTCAGCGACAAGGGGCTTGACTGTGCCTGAGGGTCGCTGTTTTCTTAGTGTGCGTCCTCTGAGGGAGGGCAGGAAGCAGGGGCTATCCTATGGCTGTTGGGAGAAAACGATTGCTCTGCCCAAAGTAGGAGCATGGAGGGCAGCCCTGGAGTACTTGGAGCAAAAGATTCTAGAAATAGTAACCAGTGTTTTCCCCCAGTAATAATTCCTGCTATGCCTTTCCCCATTGTTCTAGGCGCATTGTCTCAAAAACAGAAACGAAAGAATGTGAGAGGGGAAAGCAGAGGAAGAGCCACTCAGAGAGAACAGATGATGAGCAAGCTTCCCTGCTCCCAGACAGGACAGACACTCCCCGGTCTGGGGAGGGGGCTGGCGGGGAGTCAGATCCAGGCGTCCGGTGGTTTCCCGAGGACGGTGTTCTATGCCCTCCACCCAGGGCTCAACCCTGGGAGTGGGGCGGTTGGCAGCGGCGGTGGAAGAATCTGAGTGATCTGAGAACAGAGGAGGCCTCTGCCCTCCTTCCCCAGGTGACGCCCGGGGGGGCGTTGAGACTCGAGAGGGGATGGCAGGGGGTGGTTCCTAGAGAACCGCGGGGGCCCGGGCATCTCCCTGAGCTCCCCACGTGTCTGCACATTCCGTACAGCAAATGAGGCCACGGAGCCGAGAGGGGCCCCTGCCTGGCGAAGGGGGTCCTCACATTAAGTTTTTGCCCCTGGAAAGAATGTGGGCTCAACATAGAAATCAAGTTCAGTTATAGAAAATTAACAAGACCCATGTTTCTTGTACGTCTAGATTGGCGCGGTCACACCTGCTTCCCACACCTTACAAGGAATAATCAGCAGGAACGAGTGTGCTTAGCCTGGAGCCGAGCAGCAGAGACCCCGGCCCAGGGCACAATGCAAAGGACCATCGTGTGAAAGAAAGCAGAGGAAAGAGCCTCGTGTGAGAGGGAGGTCAGCGCTGGAGCAGAGGCTGGAAACCACACAAAGTAGCGGCTGGAGTAGATGAGGCGAAGCTTTTCAATGATCACAGGTGTCTAGAATGCAGAGGACGCCTGCAGAGGCAGCGAGCTTCTCAGCACAAGAGGCTTTTAAGCAGAAGTCAGGGATGTTGACAAGGAGATTCCTGGGAGCTTGGACCAGCGGCCCGAGAGTGCTGTTTCCAACACAAGCTTCAGGTGTGTGCGTCGAGAAGTCTACTGCACTTGTTTAAGGACACACCGAGGTGCGTGCTGAGTAGGGATTCTGTGTCTGGACCTGCGCTCGGCACTCTGCCACCGCAATCAGGCAGTGAGAAGGAAACAAGCCAGGAGAGGAAACGGAGAGAGGGCAAAAGCCCCCGTGCAACCTCAAGCCCCTTCTAGACAGGAACAAATGCTGCTGCCCGCAGGACCCCAGGCCAGCATACCGTGCTCAGACTGCAATAGACCGTGTGTCCTCTGGTCAGCCCCAATCTAGGTTTGCGCTGCTCCCAAATGCCCCAGACCCTAAGCCTGGGCACATCATTTCTAGGGAAACTGAGGCTGGGTGCAGGCTCAGCCCAGCAATGCTGCCCCCACCCCCCCCCGCCACCCAGCCCTTTCCCTAGGCTCCCGCCCACTCCATGAAGGATACGTGGGTGGGAGGCCCTTGGGGATCACTCCTCCAGGCCCCGCGCCCTCACCTGGTCCAGGCCAAGCTGCCTGCATGGAAAGGAGAAGGTGAAACCCAGGGGGAAGCTCTGCCCACTCAGGCCCTGCTTCTGCTGGAAATCCACAATGCAGTCGACGATGTGGTCAAAGAGCTGCGGGGCAGGGCAGGTCAGGGGTGCGCCCTGCCCCGGCCCTTCACCACCTCAGTCATCAGGGCTCAGGCTGTGGGTACCTGCTGCCCAGAGCCCTGGGCCACACACTCGGGGATGGAGTACATCTGGCTGGTGATCTGCACACCTCCTGCGGCCACACGCACCAGGAGGACCCGGAAGTTGGTGCCCCCAAGGTCCAGGGCCAGGAAGTCCCCTCGCTCTGTGGAGCAGAGATCCTCAGTGCCAGGACAGCGCTTGTGGCTCTAGCTCCAGCACACACTATGACCCTGAGGAGCCCAGGCCCCAATCCCACATGCAGAACAGGTCCTTACCACTGCCACTGGGCGTGGCCCGGACATAAGTAGGCAGCATGCGGAGAGAGGAGGCCTCCCCACGCAGCCCCTTGGCCATGGCCTCCCGCATCTGTGCCTGCACCGCTGCCAGCTGCTTGTGGTTCAACCGGAACGGTGCCAGGGTCTCCTCCAGCAGGCGCCTGTGGCTGGCCAGGCGGGCAGCCACTGCAGTCACCATTGCCACACCCCGGCCACCCCCGTCCACAGACGGGATGAAGGAGACATCACATTCCGGGGCCAGGAGCATCACCGTCTCCCGCAGAGTGCTGCAGAACCTGCACAACACACACCAGACACCCCAGTTTGGCCCTGACCCCCAGGGCCTGCTGGAGCCCTGGGGGCCACCACTTCGTCAGTTCCATTCTAAATCCATTCTGTGCTCCGGCCATGCACCCCGTGCGCCCAGTGACCCCCTCCCTTGCACACACAAAGAGAGGCAACTCCTTGGACATCTTCTGGCCTCCCATAGCTCAGGCTGGCTCAAGTGACATACATATCCACTGGCTGGCACACAAGATCCCAGAGTGCCTCTGGGTGTGTGTCACACACACACACACACACACACACACGTTCGTGCTACCTGCTCACACAGGATCGTCTTCCCACAATACCTGGGATGCTGCTCAAACACTCGGCCTCCGGTGGCCACAGCAACCTGAAGTGCTTGATGCTCTCGGCTGCGCTGCAGGCGGGAGAGGACAGAGGCCAGGGCAGCAGCACAGAGCTGGGCAGCCCGTGTGCACACGGCCGCACACACGTGCTGCACAAGCTCAGCGTCCGCGGTGTCTGGGCTCAGGCCCAGGTCCTGCAGGATAGCGTGGACACGGGCTACTCCAGCAGAGGGGCTGAGAGGGACAGGTTGCTAGTTGGGGCTCAGGTAGTCTAGAAGTTCCCCATCCCATGAAAGCCCCATAGCTACCGTGGGGACAGTGTCCTCCTCCCCTCTCCCAAGCCAAGAACCCCCTTGTCTCAGCCACTGCTCCCCCACTCACTCCTCCATCTCAGCCACATGCTCTAGGAGGACGCTGCCTCGGCTCAGTAGGGCAGGGGAGGTGCAGCCGCCAAAGAGGACCCCACGCCGGGCCAAGTGCACCAGCACCAGCCGCACCAGCTCGCCCAGGTAAAGGCCCCCGATCATTTTCTCAAACCTGCAGGTGGGAAGGGCGACTGGATGAAGCCTTTCCTAAGCCCTCAGTCTACCTGGCCCCACCACCAAGAGCTCCCAAAGAGGGATCATTGTCTTTGGAGCCCCCAGACTGCAAGGTCCAGAAGCAAATGGCTCCCGGGAGGACAGCTGGGTGTTTGCCCAGACCCCACTGCCCCTCTGACCTAGGTTAGGTTCAGGGGCCTCCTGCAGAGGCAGCAGGCCCCGAAGGAAGGAGGGGACACCTTGCTCAGCTATCCCCAGCCCCAACCCCCATCAGGGCTGGCCAGAGTCAGGAATAAGGGAAGGCTACGGGTTGAAAACTCTGGGTTCTAGAACATTGAGCCCTTCCTTCTTTGAACCAGGCCCCCAGGGAGCAACCTGAAGACCCTCAGAATGAGAGGGAGGGGCCTGAGGGCCTGAGGACAGGGGCAGCAGAAGGGGTGGGGAGCTGAACAGTGACAGGGCCTGGGATAGAAAGTCAGGTCCCCCACCAAGCCACCTCTGAGCACCGGGATTCAGGGACTCATGGTCCAGGGCGTGGTCGAAGGTGGTCAGCACCGGCCCCAGGGCTCCATCGTCGCCGAAAGAGCCCCACTCGACGCTGATGCACATGCGGCCACGGTCGTTGTCCAGCGCTGCCACGTGCCGCGCCTCCTCCATGTAACACGCGTTGGTGCCAGTGTCTGGCAGGGACGACCTGTCAGGGCTGCCCACCAGGCAGCCACACCCCACCCGCCGTCGCAAAGGGCCTGGGCCCTGCTTACCTACGACAAGCCCGACCTCACACGGCCTGAGCCCTGGCTCGCAGCCCATCATGGTGCCCACTGTGTCGTTCACCACAGCAACCACGTCAATGCTGTGGGCCTGGACAGGGGAGAGGGCAGAGGTCAGGGCCAGCCCGAGTGGCCGGCAGGGCACCTGGAGGATAGGCAGACTGGGGCCCAGGCTTGGACGAAGGTGCCCAGAGTCCATGAAACACACGTGTCTGCGTGCCCCACACATCTGTGCCACATGCGTCAGGGCCCCCACCCTGCCGGGCGTTTTCCTCTCTCTCCCAGCTCAGGCCCTTGGGGTCACAGTAGTTCCCACCCTCAGCCATCACCTTCACGGACCCCGCAGGACCAGGGCGAGGGCCCGACACCGAGTCCTCCTTGAAGACTGCACCCTGCTTGCCTCCCCGGGTCCTGGCCAGCCCATTCCTCCCAGCCCTGACTTCCAGCCACTGCACACAGCACCACGGGGGTTAGTGCAGACGGATCACCTTTCTCCACCATCTAAACTTTTGCATGTGTCATTCTCTGCGACCAGACCTTCCTGCCCTGCCCCGGCTAAAGCATCGAGCAAACTTCTTCAGGTCCCTGCTCAAGCAGCAGGTGCTTCCTCCCCGGCGCTCCCAGAATGTCCGAACACACCTCAACAGGAACGATCTTTTATTAGAATGTTTTCTCCTCTAGACTGTGAAACCTTTAGGACAGGTCAAACTCTTTTCATGTTTGTTTCCCCAGGTCCTGAACGTTTATTTGATCTTTCTTAGCTCAGTGAGTTTTACCTATAAAACGGGAGCAGTAGTGACAGGTAGCCCAGCGTTAGACTGGATAAAGGGCGTGAAAAGGGAAGGAAAGCAGGCACTCCCAGAAGCACAGGCACAGCCCCCGTGTGCCAGGCCCGGACCGACATGGGCAGCCCTCCCGTCACCCCCGTCCGCTCACCCCCTGCCTCTGAATGGCGTCTCTGAGCAACTGGACCACGTCCTGGCCTTCCACACCACTGCACTTAAAACCTTTGGTCCAGGAAATGAGGGTGCTCTGGAGGCAGAGAAGTCGAGTTACTCCTCCGACGACCTTCGTGGGGCTGCAGCCCCTCTCCACCCACCGCCTCCGTGACCACGCCACCTCACCCTGTCCAGGCCCGTCTGGCGGCAAGGGAAGGAGAAGCTGAACCCAAGCTGCAGACGCTGCCTGCTCACAGGGTGCGCGTCCAGGAACTCAGACAGGCAGTGGGCAGCAAAGTCAAAGAGCTGCAGGACAGGTTGGGGGCTCAGCTTTGCCCACCTGACCCCAGCTACCCAGCCTGGGCTGTGGACCCCAAAAGACTAAGCACTGAGCACTCACCTGCTGGCCAGCGCCCAGCATCACCTCTTGGGGGATCACAAACTCCTGGCTCCTGGGCTCCACCTTAGGCCCCTCGATGCCCGTTAGAGTCACCCATAAAACACGCAGTGAGGCCCCTTTGGCCCCCAGCTCCAGCACCAGGAAGTCTCCTTGCTCTAGAGGGCAAGCAGATCACAGAAATGCACGCAGTTCGCAAGACCAGAGCCCTCTGCCTCCTGGAAATATCCCCAAGTCCTGCAAAGTCTCGTCAAGGGACCTTAGAGATGGGGAGCAGGGATAAGGAACTTTCCCCTCCCCCAGATCAGCACCCTCTTCCAGGCCTGGCCACCAGCATATTTTGCGTTACTCACCAGTGCCATGCGGGATGGACCCCACATATGTGGGCAGCATCTGGACAGCAGGGGCAGGGCTTGTCTGCCCCCTCAGTGCCTGCTCCATGGAAGCCAGGAGGCTGGCTCGGATCTGCTGCAGCTGTGCCCCTGTCACCTTGAACTGCTGCAGGCACTCCTGCATCTGGGGAGAAACAGGCCAGCAGTGGGGAAGGAGCCCTGCTGGACTGGCCAGATTCCCCTCAGCTTCCCCAGGGGCTGGCTGGCGGGCCGCCCAGGCCCTTAGAGGCTCACTGGTCTCCCCAGTGCCCGCCCGGCCTCTCTTGCTGCTCTCAGCCCACACCCGGCCCAGGCATCCTCAGAAGGCTCCGTCCTGGAGAGAGAGCCCACCTGCCCTCCGGCCGCCCCACTCCCCCGTGGCTCCTCTCAGCTCTCCACGCCCTCCATCCTGCCACGCTTCTCTGAATTCAGCGTTCGGCAAGACCCCGGCGCACCATGACTCGTGGCTCTCTGGGCCCCACCCGCCCGGTACCCAGAGCAAGAGCCTCTCAGCGGGTTGTTGAATGAACAAAAAAACGAACAAATGTGTGAATAAACTTCAAGTGCCTGCCCCTCCTGACCCACCCTGAGACTCTGAGCCGGAACGAGCCCAGCACAGGAGCATTTGGAGACCGCAGTGCAGAGGACAGTCCCTCCTTCACTCCGTCACCCTTCCCACCACACACCCAGTGCTGTTCCAAGCACCGGACACCACGTAACCAATCAAGCCCTGCTCCCGCGGAGCTCGGCTCCGGTGTGGGAGACAGAAAACAGGCAAAGAAACATGTAATATGGTTTCGCTAGTGACGGTGGCTATTGAAACGGGCGAGCAGGATTAGAAGTTAGAGAGTGACCAGGGGAGAAAGATATTTTTAGATATGAATCAAAGAGGGCTTCCCTGACGAGGTGACCAGAATGAGTGAAGGGGACAAGCCATTTGAAGATCTGGGGGGAAGCAGGAAGGGGTTTTCTCCAGAGCGAGGGGATGGACTTGGGGGACAGCTGGGCCAGAGTGGATCAGAGTCTGAAGCGGCTGAGGAGGCAGGGACAGCAGGGACGGTGCATCTAGCTTCTCACTCCACCAGAAGCCTGGGAGCTTAAGAAGAGCCCAGGGATCTCACCCTGTGTGCAAACATCTCCCCCGACAACCCTCTCACCCATCCTTCAAAGAAAGTCCCAACAGCATCCCTGGGTTCATCAGAGGGTCGCAGAGCAGCGACCTCACCCTCCCCAGGCTTAGACTTTCCAGACACCTCCTTTTCTGTCTCACAGGAATTCTCCTCCAGTGGCCCGTGCCCCACACTGGACCCATATCTTTGAAATAACGACTCGGGCACCTGGATAATGAGGCCTCTGCAGGGACAGCCACGGAGGAGGGGTTCCTGTTGAGGAAGATGAGGATGACTCAGGGCTACCTCTTGCTTTAGGAAGAGAAAGGGAAACGGATTCCTAAGGAGGCAGTTAATCCTAGCTGGAGCGCCAGATGTCCAGCTACAAGTTCACATTGCAGCGTATCCTCCCGGCAGCCATGCACGCCGGAGGTGATTGTTCCTATGTTCCCAGTGAGGAAACTGAGGCTGTAGAAGGCGGAGCATGCCTAGCCCAAGCAGCCATGGAAGCGCAGGGTGGAATGTGAAGCCAGATCTGACCGCAGAGATGTTCCCATACAAATGTGCAGCCTTGTAAAACTAGCAACTTCCCCTGAAAGAATGAGGGCTGATAAAAGTTGCAGGAAAGAGGCTCCAGGGACCCAGCAAGAGGAACTCACATCTGAGTCCTGGCCCTGCCACTTTCTGGCTCCGTAGTCCTGGGAAAGTCACAGCTCTCTCTGAGCCTCGGTCACTGAGAAAATAATAGTACTCAGAAGTTCCCCAGTGCCAGGACCACGCCTTGTTCACAGCTACATGTCAGGGCCACGGGGGGCAGCTGGCTTGAGACAGGCTCTCAGGATTTGTGGTTGATTGAATGGATGCGGTGGCATAAGAATCGAAGGGGATAATGTACGTGAGAGTGTAAAATTCTGTTCTGACGTGAGGGATGTTTCATTATTGCTTAATGAAAACAGCAGAGTTATGGATAAGCCAACAGCTGGGGCGAATTGGTGTTTCTCTTCTTTTTCCTCCCGGGCACACTGAGAGTTTCAAGAGGAGAGGCTAGGAAGTGGCAGAAGCTGCAAGGAAGACAGAAGGACTTCCCTGGCAGATCCTGATGGGTCACACACCCCCCAGGAAAAGCTATGGGAGCCCCTCTTCCTGCACCCCAGGAAGACTGGGAGAGACCCAGCCAGGAGAGCAAGGAGGAAGCATCAGAGCGCGGGCGAAGTCCAACACGGCTACAGCGCTGGCCCCTCTGACCAGCTCCCCGTGTGGGTCAGTCTGGGCCTGTCACCTCACCTCTCCGAGCAAGGGACCTCCTCTGTCTAGCAGGAACAATGGCAGTCCCCACTTCTCCGAGAGGCCACGAGGACTGAGAAGACAGCAGACATGCGTCTGGCACACGGGAGGTGCTCGGTGCAGCGTGGGGCCCTTTCCTCAGACAGGGCACGAGGCGCAGTTGGTCTGGTAAGCCCGATCCCATCCCCTCTTGTGACAAAAAGAGACTTGGGGGGAGAGCTGGGAAGGGACTCTGGGATGGAGCCGAGCACTGACCTTGTGTGATCAACCAACGTTTTCTCAAGCTGAGGTCACGGGAAGGGGAGTGCGGGTGAGGCCTGTGGTGCTGAGAGGGGCCCAAGGATGTGGGAAATTTGCCATTCCCGTGACGTCCCCCAAAGCCAAAGGGAATTCTTTAAACCGCGGGTGTACGTAGCGGAGCCAGCAGGGCACGTGTGGGCCTCCTCGGCGCTCAGGAGGGAGGGACAGGGAGTAAGATCACAGGTCCCAGCCGGGCAGTCGCCACAGCTGTGGGTCGGGTGTAGAAGAACCGTTTCCAGCAGGGTCCGGGCACGGGTTGGACAAGGGAGAAGGGGGTATGAGATGCGGTGAGAGGTGGTGCCCCACAATCTGGGCAACAAGCCGAGTCAAGCGGGTGTCGGAACAAGCCGGAAAACCAGAGAAGCTGCAGGGCATGGCCGAAGAGCGCTTTAACGGGCACCTCTCTGCGCGGGCCCTTGTCCCCGCCAGCTCGTTTAGCTCTCCCGGTGCCGGGGAGTGTTCGACTTTATTTTCCTCCATTTTACTGATGAAGAACTAAAGACGAAGAGATTATGAAATGACTTGCACAAATGTTTCTTGCTCAAGGGTGTGGTATGCAAGGGCTTCTAAATCTTGGTCAAGACAACAGGAAAAAGAGAAACTCACTTCTGAGCAAACCTCAGGCATGAATTCAGCACTAAAATCATCTCAGTGTGCCCGACTGCTCACAGAGAGGGACACGTGAGGAGGAACTAGAGAAGTGAGACAGGAAGAGGCTCAAGACACGGCTTTTTATGAGATAACCCTGGGAGGGTCCATCTGGACTGTGCCGACCTACTTGGGGCAAGGGTGGCACCTGTGTGGCAAGGTGACAAAAGTGATACCTTTGGAGCTCAAGCACCTCAGCGCAAGCTGCTGTTATGTCTTAAACTCAAGTCGCGTCACCTCTTTAAGTCCCTTTTCCTCCTCTGTAAGATGAGGAGACAACCCCCACCGGCAGCTGTCTGGAGCCCCAAAGGAGCTAGTTACCAGGTCAGATGGGAAAGGCTCGGTAAGCTGGAAGGGGCTGCATGGGTCTGAGCCCAGGGCCCCGCAGCAGCTTCAGTCCCCCTGCTCTTGAATGTCTTGAATAAGCATTAAACGGGAACCCAGTGCTGAGCTTACCAGTTTTGAGCTGTCTGAGGGCTGGGGCAGGCCCTCCTGGGAGCAGCCCAGGGCTCCTTCCCCCTGCCGCACCCCTGCAGGCCCAGTGGAGTCCATGTGGTCCCACCTATGGGAGAGAGAGAAAGGGACCACCTGGGTCAACCACTTACTCCATAGGCCCTGGGAGACTGTAACCCAGACCAACCTGATTCCTTCTGAAGAGGACCAGGAAGGAAGCTGGGGGTGGAAATCAGAACCTCTGACCATTAAAGACCCTTTAGTAGTCAACCAGAAGACCCTTGCTTTCCAGAAGCGTGTTTAATGAGAGAGCACTGGGAAGGCTGATTTCAAGTCCAAATACCATTCATTCATTCATTCTGTCATTCGTTCAAATTCCTACTAATGCCTACTGTGCCAGATGCTGAGGTACAGTTGAAGCAGACCTGGGCTCTGCCCTCAGGAAGCTCACCGTCTTACCAAAAATCACAGTGTGATTGGCATGGGCAGTGACAGGGGTAGCCACGTGTAATACACAGACACGCTGCTGTGGTGCGGAAGTCAGGGACATGCTGGAGGTTTGGAACCCAGGGTGTGAGGTAGGAAGGAATCAAAGATCTGCCAGAGAAGCAGGCAGGCTGGACTATGGACAGCCCTTATGCCAGGCAGAGGGATGTGAATTTCATCCTGAAGGCAACAGGAGACGTGGGCAGGGTGGATCTGTGCTTCGAAAAGGGATTCCACTAATGGTGTGACTTTGAACGAGTCATTTATGACTTCTTTGGGTTTCAGCTTCATCTGTAAAACAGGAGGAAATAATATCTACCCTCACAAGGCTGTTGTGAGCATTAAATGGAACAGCACCTGGGGAAATGCTTCATGAAACGTAGCGTGCAACACCAGAGTCAGCCCATGGCGGATTTGGAAGGTGCAGCGACACTGAGCAGAAAGAGGCCTGTGCTCAGAGCTGAGGGCCACCTCTCGACCTTGTGGCCTAATTTTCTCCATCTGTGAAATGGGGACCAACATGTGTCAAAGGGCTGTGCGGAATAAACGAGAGAAGGAGAGCACAATAACCTTGCTCAGGGTGCACATTCAGGTTTATTTAGCGGAATCTGAATTAAAACTCTGCAAGCCTCAATTTCCTCCTCTGTAACATGGAAACAACTAAGTTCTTGTGAGGATTAAAGGAGATAATCCTTTGCACACCGTAAAGGATTGTAGAAATGTCATGTATTTTGCTCATCCTAGCTAGAGGTGGCATTGTTGTTCCAGGTAGTCCCTGAGAGAGCCTTCAGAGATTTCCTCTTTAGCGATGAGGAAAAGGGAAACACAATGGAGGGCCCAATGTGGGCAAAAGGGTTCTGTCCACCGAGTCACTTCACCTCTCCTCCTCGCAACAGCAAAACTTCTGGAAAGATAGTACCTTCCCACACCTGCAACCCCTCCCCACCTTCTACCTCCATTACTCTCATTAATTTGCCCTCCACATGGTCACCTGTGACCTCTAACTGCCCAATCCCAAGCCGCCTCCGCAGCCTCCACCTCAGTGCCGCGCTCTCACAGGCATGCAGAGCCAGAAGCCATTCTCTTTGCTGCAAAATTCTCCCCTTCCTTGGTTTCAGCAGCAGGGCTCTCCTAAGTCTCCCTTCTGAGTTCTCATAGCCTCCGTCAGTAACTTCCCTCTTCTCCCTTTAGACAATGGGGCTCCCAGGTTTTGGGCCATGCCCCCTCTCCATACTCTATCTCACCCATCCCCAGGTTTGACTAAAACCTCAGTGTCAGGGCTTCTGAATCTACCCCTGCCCTAAGCCAAACCCTAAATGCCACTGGTCTGTGGGACATCACTGTGTGGATGCTGGAGAGGCTCCTCGAATTCAGCAGTCAAAGCCACATTCATTTTCTCCTTCACTTCCCCCCGCAGAGCTCCTCTCTTCTCCACCTTGACTGAAGGCATCAAGAGGCCTCCGCAGTCACACAGCCATTTAAGTTGCGTGTATACAGCCCTGACCTTCCCCTCCTCTATGCAACTGGACCTCAGGCTCTGTGCAAGAGCTCTCCTGCGTGTCCCCTCCTCCCTGTTCGTGTAGGCACTGCCCTCCAGTCTGATCATTCCGACAGCCTCCTAACCGATACCTCTGCTTCTAGTCTATTTACCTCCCAGTCCCACTCAACTTGAGTCACCTCTGCATGGATGCCCAGCGCAGGGTTTGGCATAGGTATGTGCTAATACAGCTTTTTAAAATTGGAAGCAGGGGCAAGAGGGAGTTTTCTTCTTATCTGGTAAACCAAGAAATCAGTTTCTGCCAAATCACATATATCCACACTCAGTTTCCCCAAAGCTGTCAAATGGGAATGTGGTATGTTCGTTCTATATGTTACAGGTCTATTTCAAGGGTAAAATGAAGTAACCAGGGCAATTACCTTTGGAAAAGCCCAAGGGCTACATCTCCTTTTGAGGCCCAGCTAGCTCAATCATCTGTTCAATCACTGTTATTTATTCCCTCATCCATTCAATATTTTTTCAACAGTTCTACATGCCAGAGTCTGTAAAGCTTCCCCCAAGTAACCCCAGTATTTACACCCTAGGTAAATGTATTCAGGTCTGTCTTTTCCAGCTGAGAGTCCCTGTGGGGAGGGACGTGTCTCCTTCATTGCAATATCCCCAGAATTCAGCCTAGGGTCTGCACACGTTTGAAGTAAGGGCCTCTTGGCTTTCCTTAGATGAATGGGCTACGTGGAGTGAGATTTCCTTCTGAAAGTTACCCCAGGGAGCCCTGCCGAGGTTGGGAGCCACTCATCAGGCTTAGTCTTTCCAGCCTCCACTTCCGCTACTGTGGGCCAAGCAGCGGGGATGGGGACAAGGCAGCTGGGGTTGAAGCAGGCAGGAATCAGACCAAAGAGGCACTTACCTGGGAGGTACAGCAATCAGTCAGTCTCCTCAGGTCTGAGCTCTTCTCTCAATGTGAGACACCCCAGTGACTGTTTTGTCTACCCAAAAGTGACACTCAGAGGTGACCTAAGTTATAATGTCCCTAAGCCCCACCCTCTTCCTCCACCACCACTTACCAAACACCAGCTAATTCAGGAAGCTATGCTTCCTTCCAAGTCTGCCCTAAGAGGAGCCCAGGGTAGGCAGGGCCATGGTACAGACTTAAGCAAGATGACCACGGCAAGCTGGAGCCCTGAACCGGGCCGAGGACTCTGAGACATTCCCTCTGCAACACTGAGAGCTCCATTCATTTTATAAACACTCAGAGTCTGAGTTCTGAGGTGGTGGCTCACCCCTGGAAAAGAGCTGGAGGAGCCTAGTCTGGGAGCTATGCAGGGTAATAGGCAATTTCCAGAATGTGGTAAGTACTGAATAAGCAAGAGGCAATGTAGGAGCACCAGAGGAAGGGACTGACTCTGCCCGAGAGTGGGCAGGGAAAATTGAAGAAGTCGAGTCTTGAAGAAAGAACAGCAGTGTGCTGACAGATGTGGCCCTGGACAAAGGAGAGCGTGCACAAAATCATGAATCACAAACACACAGGTTTCTTCATGGAATGGGGTGCAGCTCCAAGGGCCTAAAGAGATACACACAGGTGGGGGCATATGGTGGCAGCCAAACCGTGGAGTCTAGCCTTTAGTCTGTAGGCCCAGCGAGGTGCGTAGGTTTACACGGTGCATCTTCTCTACTGGAAGAAGAAGGGGAGTCTCAGGCTGCTGTGGAGCTGTTGGCCACCAAGATACTCTTCTGCTGAACTAGTTTCCTTGAATGCACAGAACCTTAGGCCGTGGGAGACTAGACAGATTGCAACGATCTGCCCTCCAGGCAAATTGTTGGGCAGACGCTTCAAAACTTCAGGCTGTCTCATCAGCAGTAACCTTACTGTTATCCACAGATTGTACAAGGCCTCCACATGACGCCAGGATGGAAACCAGGGACGGTGGCTCCTGCATCAGTTTTGACATGACTAGACCTGGAAACCTGCCAGACATCATTCCTGCTGTGCAGTCTACTGGGTACCAACCAGGCATATAGGCTCTGAAAGACAGGTAAATAGGGGACGGGGCTGGGGAGGGCAAAGTTACCATCACCCGCAACACCACAACATAGCATCCTCCCCAGCCTGGGCTTCCAGTCCCTCTCAACTTGGTTTAGTTGGGAGAGAACGTGGAACAGAACATGGAAGCCCAGCTGGGATTCATGACAACAGCCAGAGTCTGCAGCCGGTTGAGCCAGGGTAAGGATACACCCCTGAGAAGCATTTCCAGGGCTCCTTATCTGTTTCTGAAAGTCCCGGTCCCCTAGTCGGAGTGTCAGGGAAGGTCTGGGTCAAGGCCAGTGGAGGGAGGCCTGCTGGGCTTGAGGTCTGTGAGCAGCTGGGACAGGTCTGGCTGCAGCAGAGGTAGAGTGGCCGCTAGCAGTTCTCTTCAGATACCAGATGGCCCCTGACCAACCCAGGGAGGTAAGAGTCCTGACAGGGTTACCTCGTGGCCCCCCTAGTGCCAGTCTCCAGCGTACAGGAGCTAAGGAATTAGGAGAGGCAGTCAGCTGGGGAAGGGGCAGGCGCAACTGCAGTCCCACTGCTGGGCCCCGCCCTGAGCTTGCTGGCAGGCTGGCTTCTTGCTGCCTACAGTGCTCAAGCCAGGCACACAGGGCTTCCATAAGCTCCTCCTCCATTCCCGCCACCCTCTAGACCCAGGACGTGCCTTGCAGCTCTCCTACACGCATTGAGCTGCTTCTAACCGCTGTGTCTTTGTTCGTGCTGATTTGTCTGGAATGACTCCACCCTTTGGCCTCTCCCACATTTTCACGTAACTTTTTCCTCATCTGTTAAATTATAGCTCAGTCACCAATGATGACAGGAAGCCCTTCCCTGACAAGCTCCTCCTGTTCCTGACCCTAGCTAAGCGTGGCCAGCTTACTGATTCTGCAGTATCTTGATTTCCTTGCATCATTGCATTTATAAAATTTCATTAAAATCATCTGTTTATGTGTTCATCTTCCCCACTACACTGTAGGCTCCCAGATAATGTTTCTTATTCACCTTTGGAGCCTCAGGGCTCAGTTCTAGACCTAGTAAGGAATAGGTATCAGTTGATTTTTGTTAAATTAAAGAACCTTCCCACAACCTCAATAGTCCAGGGCTTTAGAAACTGAGAGGAAACAAGTAACCTCTGTCTGCTTTCCTGGTGCATGTGGTTTCGGCAGTCTTTCCTCTCTGGATGTACACACTCTTCCATTTTCCCGCTGCTACCTGTCAGGTGTGGTTGGGGAGAGTTGTCCTGGTTCTTTGGCCCCTTGCTTGGAAGAATCACTAGCAGGGCCAGTACAACGGAGTGACGACAGACACGAAGCACTTCCACACAAGAGCTTTTATTGCAAAGCGAAAGTAAGTTCCTGAGAAACAGGTCTGTCCCTGTGAGTGGAGACAACCCTGACTTTAAAGACAGAGTACAGAAAGTACAGTACACCCTCAAGTTCAGTAGAGCGGACTGCCCCAATACGGAGCAGCATCAGCCCAGGGTAGGGCCTGTCCCTCATGCTAATCCCTGGTATGTAATATAAGCTGGGGGTGGAATATTCATGACTTTTGGGGGAAGTGGGTGGAGATTCCTGGAATCATGTACCCTCCCATTTTGTCCTTGTACGGCTGGCTCTGGAACCGTCATGGTGCTAGGGGGTGTGAGCTTTACCATGTTAATGAGGGAAAGGTTACTTTTGGTCATAAACTCCTAGCTTCTGTGCATGCTCCCTAACCTCAAGATCTTGCTGTTGTGGTTTTTGTTTTTATTGGTCCCAACCCTCGGACTTGACCACATACCCCTATCGCCTGCCCTACCGCCTGCATACCCTCACCATCACCTAACAGTAACAGCCAACCCACCCGTCCACTACCTGCCGTCCCTCCCCGATTCCCATCTGCTAAAATCAATTTAAGTCCAAAGCTACTCTGAAATTTCTAATCTGAAATTGCCATCGAGTCATTAGTTTCGTGACTAAAGTAGGAGGTAGAAGATAGTGTGGTACAGGAGAGAGTGCTTCAGCTCTGGTGTCAGACAGACCTAGGTTCAAATCCCATCCCATCTCCAGTTGTATGACCTTAGGCAAATTTCTTCACTTCTCTGAGACTCAGTTTTCCATGTATAAAAAATGGAGACTAATTTCTTCTAGGATTTGCTTTAGGTTAGGTACCCCTCAGAAGGAGACCTAATTTGAATATTTTATTTGGGAAGTGATCCAGGACAGGGACAGGATTAAGGTAATGCAAGTGAGATGCCTAGGGTGCAGAAAGTAAAGACACACTTAGGTTGTTGCAAGGACCAACACTGCACTTACGTGAGCCCAACAGTGAAGGCCCCTCACACTGGTCCCAGTCAAGATCCAGGAAACACTGAAGGGAAGCTGGAAGCGAGGTAGGAAGGGAAAGAAGCCTTAAGTTGCTGCTGGGAGCTACTGAGGTTCAATCTCATAGAACTCTGAGAGACAGGTGAAATGTGCCCCAGAGTCGCTTCACCAAAGAGGTGAGGAAGCTGGGGTATTTATCCTTCCACTTTCATTTTCTCTGGCTGAGTGCTGCCTCGGGGGCACTAAGTCCCTGACACTCCCAGCTTGTGCCAACACAAGCCAAGGGAAGTTCTCAGGCAGAGTGACAAGTACTTGTAATAGGACTCTGTGGGCACTCCGTGGTGAGTGTCCAGGGGAAAAGGGAGAGCCTCTGCTAGAGGGCTGTTGTAAGGATTAAATGAATACAACCACAACATCTAACATAGATAAGTACCCCATTTTTTTATTTTGAAAGTCTCACTCTGCCGCCCTGGCTAGAGTGCAGTGGCATCACTGTAGCTCACAGCAACCTCAAACTCCTGGGTTCAAGCAATCCTCCTGCCTCAGCCTTCCCAGTAGCTGGGACTATAGGCACATGCCATCACACCTGGCTAATTTTTCTATTTTTAGTAGAGATGGAGTCTCGCTTTTGCTCAGGCTGGTCTCGAACTCCTGAGCTCAGTGGATCCTCCCACACTTCATTGCTGCATTGCTATGAAGACTAAATGAAGGCACATACATTGTCTGGAAGTTTCTTTTGCCTGGACCATAATAGTTGCTCAAAAAATAATAGCAAGTGAGATGCCTAGGGTACATAACATAAAGATACTCTCTCAGGTTCGCGCAAGTGCCACTCCCAGAGTGCTAGGATTACAGGTACGAGCTCCCGCGCCTGGCCAGAAGTATCCTTTTCTCTTCCAATTTATGGCAACAGCTTGTGAAGTTCATGGAGCTTCCCAGTTTTCCATGAATGTGTTAGCGACAATGGCATAACAGCTGTTTCGCATCTTTTAGAAGCAAAAGAAACCCAGGAAATGCCCAGGACCCAAGCTTCCTATGGAAGGCTAATGGTTGACGGTGCCAAAGTAGTCCCTCCTGAGTGTGTTCGCTCCTCTGAAAACTGTCTCCTTTGGCATCTTTACCTCACTTCTCTCTGGCCCTTCCACCCCTCACTGCAATACTACTTGTGACACACACACACACACACACTAATGTCACATTAATAACCACTGCTGCCACTAATTCATCATCTTCTATGTGACAGATACCGTGCTAGAACCTTTATATGTATTATGGTAATTCTTAGAACCCTCTAAGTATGATTTTCCCATTTTATGGACTAGGAAACTAAGTCTCAAAGAGGTTGAGTAGCTTGTATCAGAAATAGGGTGCAGACTTGGGTTGATCTGACACTTTCTACTTTGTCTCTTTACTGTTTCACTAATGATCCTCCCACAGGATCACAGGATGGGGAGAGTAAGATTGGACAAACAAGACAGCTGGGGGAAGTTCGCAGGGGGTGGCTGCTCTTCCCTTGACTCCTCGTTAGCTAATAATGAAGCCCATGGTTCCCAGTCTGCTGACCCATACCCTCCTGCCACTGCCCATGTTCTATGGAGACTGCTCAATTATAAGCTAAATAATTCACTTTCTAGAAGCAGCCCTTTCCCTTGTCTTCAGGCAGACAGATAAACACACTGTCCTCTGCTTATGGAGCTCTACCCTCCAATAAATTGCCATTTAATGAGAAAGAAGATGAGTGAGAGTTAAGCTGATGGGACATAACTGATAAACTACTTTTCATTAGAAGGAAAACAGGAAAATAATCAATACTAGAGTCAAAATATAGTATTTGACTGAAGAGTAGGGGCACTGTGGTCTCACTGCCATGGACAAAGAGTGGCTTTATTTGTTCCTCTAAGCCTTTGTTTCCTTAACTGAAAACAGGAGATAATACTACCCTCATAGGGTTGCTATGAAGACTAAATGAAGGCACATACATTGTCTGGAAGTTTCTTTTGCCTGGACCATAATAGTATCTCAAAAAATAATAGCAAGTGAGATGCCTAGGGTACATAACATAAAGATACTCTCTCAGGTTCGCGCAAGTGCCAACCCTGCACTTACTGAACCCAAAAGTGAGGGCCCCTCGTACTAGTCCCAGTCTGGATCCAGAGAGCACTGAAGGGGAGATAGAAAGTATAATAGCTATTATGTGATGCTGGCCGCAATGTCAGCGCTTACCCAACAGCAAGACATCATCTATGGAATGAAGAGACTGTGAGCCTGATGTCTTGCGACCTTCTAACTCAAACAGCTTGTGTGCAAAGGGCCCTAGGCAGGACACAGTGCCTCGAAGCCTGTTCTGTGTCTTCCATCCTAACTATCTGTGAACACCCCAGTATAATACACACTTCATTTTCGTTTTAAAATAAAGGAAAAGGTAGCTTTGGATATGATAAATCATGTCGGAAAAGTAGTTAGGAGAGTCTGAGTGGTATGCCTGTTTATCCTGTTCCAAGATCGTTTCCTGATCAACAACCACCTCCCACAGTTGCTCGTTACATCTTCAGATCCGCCTGGGTCAAAGCTAGCTTTCTCAACATCCTTGTTTGGTCATCTCCCTCAGGTAGCTGCTTCTGCTATTTGACATTCTCTCATGACTGGAGTCTGCCTATGCACTGAGGACAGACCACATCTCTGCCCTCCATGGGAAGCTCCTAGGCAACGTGGTAGAGAATGTGCACCACTCTAGTAATGTTACTGAAACAGAAGCTATTTCTTGTTGTGGCTATGGCCTCTGGCAGCAAAAGAACCAATCTTGGTTTGAGTAGATGAATGTGCCTAGCAGCCCCACTGGTTAATCTATTTAGAAAAATAATTGTATAAGAACTAATAACAGTGTTCGCTTACAAATTTCTCAGAAGAAAGGCAGGACACATCCCTCTGAAGTCCTATCCTCTGTTTGAGAATTCCTAACTGGGTGAGGACAAGATGACAGGTCACTGAATGGTAGAGACAGCAGAATAGGTAGTAGGATTCAATGCCCCTGGCACCTTCCAGAATGTCAGAAGCGGTCAAGGGAGTAACCACACACAGTGTTCAGAATTGTGCACTACACATTAAGTGAACATATAGGTGGTACATCAAAGATCAGTAATGGAATTCATTCAGAAACATGTAATTTATGAGTCAGATAAGCTATGTCTACAATTTAAATATTCCCACGCCAGACCCTGCAACACAGCAGAAAAAAAAAAATAAGAATCTCCATCTATTGAAATATGATTTCATATAAACATAGATAAATATATTTAAATTCTCTTTTAAGTAAATTGAAATGGTCTGTTATAAAACAGAATACTATACACAGTTGTCTGTATAGATCATACAAAACATAAAAACCAGGACGCTGAGTGGGTGCTGGTGGTGAAAACTGTAGGGCTGAAACTTGCTCAACAATGAACTGGAGGCCACTATGGCTTAATGAACATGGCCCACCCCTATTGCTAATGGTTTTGTCACCTTCCAGACCCTAGAAATTCAGGATTTTCTCCTTCTTCCTCTGCCAGCTTTGGTCCGTGTCCGGCTACCTGGCCGGACAGTAAGTTGCTTTTTAAAGTCCACTAAGCAATCTGTGGCTTCTGAAATGGAAACAAAAGACTTGATAGGAGACTCATTTAAGTCAAGATGTGTGAGGGAACTCTGCACCTCTCTGCTGCAGCCTGCCTCTTCCACCCCTGGTGAGGGCGCCCTAGTGAGAAGGCAAAAATTCAGATTCAATACACACCTACTACGCATCAAGTACATGCCATGCACTGTACCAGGAGCTTTTACACATATTATTAATATAATAGTATAGATAATCTTTGTAATAGTCCAATCAGATAAGTACCATCATTCCGTTTTCAAAGATGAGGACCAGTGGGTAAATCATATACTTAGAGTCACATAAGTTAGGCATTGAGAGAATGAGGACTCAGACCCAAACTCCCAAGCTGCTTGAAATCCAGGTTAGAAAACCAGGACTGGATGAGGATAGAGAGGTGGGGTAGGAAGGCATAGCTTTTGCTCTGTTTGTTTTAACACGATGAGTGAATTGAGCTATCTATCCAATTCTTAGCCTACATAAATGAGGATCAGAGTTATACAGAGAGAAAGGTCATAATACTGCCACAGTGATTTCTGCTGCAACAGTTTGGATATCACACCACACACAGAATACAGGACCAGGCCTGTACTTTTCAGAACTGCTGACAGCCACAATTCAGTGTACACCCCAATTCACCTGAAGGCTCCTATTTCTGAAGACTTGGTCTTTATCTCTGCATCTGTGACAGGAGAGAAAAAGTGACAATGTTGGCAGTAACAGTAATCATACCACTTCTCACTGATCTTATGCTTCCTACATTGTAGGCACTGCTTCTCATTAGGTCTATCCAAGTAGCTCAGATCCCCAATCTCTCAGACCAATGGAGTGAGCATTAGCATCCAGCAGGCTCAGCTGCAGAGATACCAAGATGAACACTTTTGAATGAACAACCTCTGAATAAATTTATTTCAAATCTGAACTTGAGGAACAAGGAGTTGCCAGGGTAAAGATTTATGCTTGCAGAGATTCACAACCTGATAACCTGGAGGCAGCAGGATGTGAGGTTTGGAGAGGCTGTCTTTTTATAGTCATCAGAAGGCACAACAGATTTGCTTGGTGAGAGTGAACTATTAGAACTATACAATAAGCAGATCTCCCCAGACTTAAGCAAAGGTTCCTCTTCCATCTGCATGTGGTAAATTTTAACAATAGCAACTAGTAACAATCGTAATATTAGCAGCTAACATTATCAAGATCCTATTTATGCCAAGGGAATATGTTTGGAGTTTTACTAGATATAATCCTGGCAATCTATGAAGTTGGTATTACTAACTCTATGGCATGCTCTTGCCCAATCCAATCTATTCTACTGCCCCCTAAATACTAGGCATAAAGAGACAGAATTACTTCCTACAATCCCTTACAAGTATAGGTTAGGATGCTAAGCTAAAGGTAACGTATGAATGATGCAGAAAACATTAGGAGGAGGCAGTAATGTCTATATGTCTAGTTTTCCATGCCTGTTCCTTTAGAAGGTGTACTTGGAGCTTGTGTCATTCCCCTGTGATTTGGAAATGTT
Organism: Avahi laniger; assembly: GCA_963575035.1. Classification (NCBI taxonomy): domain Eukaryota; kingdom Metazoa; phylum Chordata; class Mammalia; order Primates; family Indriidae; genus Avahi; species Avahi laniger. Next base: position 65,792 of record CAUYSK010117681.1, read on the forward strand.
TTTTTCCAGTTCAATAGGCAGTCCTGATCCTAGGCTTTATAAAGCCTGACATGAACCACATGATGAATAAGACAAGGTACCTCCTCATCGTCCTTAGAGAGAAATGTCTAGACTGAGTTTCACAAAGCTGGTTGATTGGGTCAAATGTGCACCCATATAACCCCAACAAATAGTCAGGGGGGTTGGCAATGGCTATCTCTACTGGAAGGCCTTAGGCAAAAGCCCTGAAAACTGGTCCTGGGGTCCTCACCTGCAGTCTTGTGCTCAGAATGTTCCAAAAGACTGAGGAGTTGGCCTTCACTGTGGCCTTTTTCCTGTAACAGAGAAAAATTGATGAAGGGGTTACTTCATGGCGCAGAGTCTAAATACAACTTCCTTAGCCCAAATCACACCTGTTTCTAGAAGAGAAGAGGTGTGGGGATGCAGCTCTAGGGAAGTCTTTTGCTTCTTAATAAATGAGGGTACACAAGTAAAAAATCAAATTGTAAAGAGGAGAATACAGTTCTATGCCAAGAATACTATATGGATTTAAAACAGAAAGTTTTAAGATAGCTTATACAGGCAGTGATGCCAGAAGAATAAACTGGCTGTATGGTATAAACAAACACTTACCTGTAAACCAGAACTCCAAATCACCACCTCAAAATCACCTCATTCATAGCTTTCTTTCTTCTGGCATGACAGATTTTGGCTTCCCCATCTCAGTATGTGCAGTGACACACACTAAGTAATCCTAGACCATGTTAGTAATCCTAGACTATGCAGCTGCTGCTTTATCTTTGCTCTCTAGGCCAAGACTTGCTCTTCCTGATCTCTAATCCAAAGGCCCAGAAAGTACACCCATCTTCCCAGTGACCAGGGCCTGGGCCCTGTAGCTTCCTAAAGCTGGGCACACAAGAAGTTCAACAAAGTTGATCTTTCCTGGCACTGAGGTATGAATTGGATATCCTTTCTGGAAAGCTCTTTGGCAGTATGTTTCAAGAGACTTTAAAATGTTTATATCCATTGCCTTAATAGCTCCACTTCAAGAAATCTATTTTAAGGAAATAATCAGTGGTACAAAGACTAATTGTTTTAAACACGGTCTTATAATAAAAAAGAATCAGAAAGAACCTAAATGTCCAATAATATGGAAATGGTTTGTGCTATACCTTAATTTTTTTTTTTTCTCTTTTCTCAGAGACAGGGTCTTGCTCTGTCATCCGGGCTGAAAAGCAGTGGCATGATCACAGCTCACTGTAACCTTGAACTCCTTGGGCTCAAGCAATCCTTCCACCTCAGCTTCCAAAGTAGCTAGGACTACAGGCACGTGTCACCATGCCTGGCTAATTTTTATTTTTATTTTTGTAGAGACAGAGTCTTACTATGTTGCTCACTCAAATCTTGAACTCCTGGCCTCAAGAGATCCTCCAGCCTTGGCCTCCCAAAGTGCTAGGATTATAGGTGTAAGACATTGAGCCTGACCCACCTTAAATTTTTATAAATCCAAGAAAGGAAACTATATGTGTAGCACAGTACTATATGTAATATAGAATATAACAGTACTATATAAAGTATGTATTGGGTGTGTATATACACATATGGGGGGGTGTCAATTACATTAAAAATGCATAGGGGCCAGGCGCGGTGGCTCACGCCTGTAATCCTAGCTCTCTGGGAGGCCGAGGCGGGCGGATTATTTGAGCTCAGGAGTTCGAAATCAGCCTGAGCAAGAGCGAGACCCCGTCTCTACTAAAATTAGAAAGAAATTAATTGGACAACTAAAAATATATATAGAAAAAATTAGCCGGGCATGGTGGCACATGCCTATAGTCCCAGCTACTCGGGAGGCTGAGGCAGGAAAATCGCTCGAGCCCAGGAGTTTGAGGTTGCTGTGAGCTAGGATGACGCCACGGCACTCTAGCCCGGGCAACACAGTGAGACTCTGTCTCAAAAAAAAAACAAACAAAAAAAATGCATAGGAAATAAGATTGGAAGAAAATAGGCCAAAACATTAAAAGTTGTTAGCTTTGAGTAGCTAAATTATGGGGGATGATTTCCCCTGATTCTTTATACCTTTTCTTTGAACTTTCCATATTTTCTACAATGAACAAGGTATTACTTTTTAAATTAAAAGAAAAAATAATTTTTAGAAAACACAAACTTGTTTAAGATAAACAGGAAGGAAGAAGGGAGGGAGCAGAGAGAAAACAGCCCAGAACAGAACTGTGGCCTCTTACAACTGAGAATCAGAAGGGTTAGGTAGTCTTTCCCAAAACACTCCACACCTACCTTTGGGTTCCTCAGCCTCTGCTGCCACTTTCCCTCCACAGCTGAGCATGCTCTACCATGCCCTTCAGGCCCATCTCCTTGGTCACCCCTTGCAAGACGGAGACAAGAGTTCACATGACACTGATACTCTCTCAATGGGATCGTGGATTTACAGAGATAACACTTCTTATTCCTAGCCAATCAGAAAAAAGGGAGGAAAAGCAGTTTTAAGATACACTTTTGCCTCTGGGCTCCTGGATATGTCTCAAATTCTGTTTTTATGTCTCAAAGTTATCCTGCAAAGGAGACATGTCAACCAATGCAGATTCACTCAGCAGGATCACCAATAAAACTAACCCGATGCCAATCAAAAGGACTGAGTGATTAGCAGTTTTCCCTGGCTGTTTCTCTGTACCCTGCTGTTGCAGCAGTGGGATGGTAATGAAATCAGCTCTTCTAACTATCTCAAACAATGCTGATTGCTCTTCAGACATAAAATGCTCTGTCAAACTCTTCTGAAATTAAGTGTGATAGGTTTTTCAAAGAGAAGTTAAAACTTCAACAGAAAAGGGAACACCAAGAGCATTAAATTAAGATGACATTTTTATCAGGGTGGATGAACTTGTCTGATTAGTAAATCAAGTCTGTCTATATGCTGACTTCCGCAGTTCTACAGCCTGCAACATCAACTAGGAAGGTACTAAAACCATGTGGTTCTGCCAGAGGCTTTTGCATAATTTTATATACATAGTTAACAGTAGAGTTTGGGGAAAGAGAGGAAAGTATGTCCTTGAGGTAAGGTTTATTGGGTATCAGTGAAAGTGGAACTGTTGGGTGAAAAGGAAGAAAATGAACATTTATTAAATATTTTCTCTGTGGTGAGAACCTATGCAAGGCCCTTTAAACACAACTTCTCAATTAATTCTTCAGCCCCATTAGGAAGGAACTATTCTTTCCAGGGTCCTATAGCTAGTAACTGTCAGAACCCAGATCTGCCTGATTCATAAGATCATTTTAAGTTTTAAGAAGCTAAAGAAAACTTTCCAAAGCATGCTATCTTAGATTTCCCTTTCTGACCATTATTACTCAGTAACTGTAGCAAGAGAGACTTGCATTAGTTCTAAGGAAGAATTTTTCCAGAGATCTTTAAAATAGAAAAAATAAGTCTCTCAAGTATTTAATTATCTGAAAGAATGCAAGCCAAATCCTGTCTTATGAGAAAAACTAGACTAATATTCCTTTCTAGGTTTATCAATTAATGCAAAAGTATTTATTAATTCCCTACTACATGAGAGACAGCAGCATTGAGGAAGACACAGGAGTTTTAGAGTCAGGTAGACTGTGTCCCTTCTGGCCACATGATTTTAACCAATTAGGTATCATTTCTCTTCTGTTTCTTTATCTAAAGAAAGAAAGAATCAATAACTGCCTTATCAATTATTGGGAGAGTTATAAAGTAAATAAAGCACCTAGCACAATAACTGGCACATATTAGGTGCTGATCAAATAGTGATTACTGTTATTGCTGTCTCAGACAAATTTTATTAGATGCTGGGGATATAAACATGAATGAAGGCAAGTATTTGCCTTCAAATAACTCACAGCCTAGCCAGGGACACAGAAATGTTAAAAAAAAAAAATTTACTAAAATACAATGTGAAGAATACAGTCGTAGAGAAATGTCTACACTATAGTAGGATTCAAAAGGAAGAAGTCATCAGCTCTGCTCAACTGGATTATGAAAGGCAGCCCTGAAATTTAGGGACTAAGACCTGTGTTCCAAAGATAAAAGTTTCTGCCTAGTGACTAACTGCTCTAATGCACTGTTGGTAATGTCTTTACATTCAGGAGGTAGCACCTACACCTGACTCCTTCTTTAGAATTAGCTTTCTTAGTCAAGCTGCAACCCACAACCCAAGGAAGTCTTCTATGCTGCCCGACCTTTTGTAACTGAACTTCTATGCCATTTATACAGCAAAATGTTCACTGCTTCCCCAAAGCACCAAACACCAATATGCAAATTTAAAAAACCAGGAACCTAAGAACGATGTAGAAATGGAATGGGTGGCAGGATTGTTTTTAGTGTATTGAAAAGGGATACAAAGGCTACCTACGCTGACAGAAACTAAGAGTAAAAATTTAGGCATCCAAGCAATGAAGTGACAGGCAGGCCAAAGAAACACAAGGTAAGATAGGAACCAGTCTATTTGATCCAAGCAATGGTAATATGTTAAATAAGAGTTCTGTGTACACAGTGCACCTACTTACTTGTCAATGTCTAGGGAAGTCTGGGCAGCTGTTCCACTGTCGCGCTTGCTCTTGGCCTCTTTTTGTCTCCGAGTCAATACTTCCAATAACAACAACAATAAAAAAATATATACATACATTGTTAGCTGGCAGTAGACAGACTCTGAATATAAATGATAAAATGTACAGCAAAAAGCAGTTTTAAAATCCTACTCTGCTGGGAGAAGTGCATCGTCTGGGAAGTCTCAACCTTTTTGGTATTGAGAATAACAACTGTAACATTTGTACCAAAACTGCCAGCCGCAAGATATTCCCCTATTTGCTAAGCTGTGAGATCTAAAAGTCTAGTCCAATTAAGAAAGATTTCTGCGTACTACCCCAACTTGCAGCACTCAAGGGAGAGATTTATACTTTCCCAACCAACATTTTGTCTGATATGACATATAAGTTACTTTGAAATATAGTAATGATAGTTACATCTGAGTACATAAACTCCAATCTTTACAAAACTCTGCAAAGTATTCCATTTATAAGTAAGGAAACTGCAGCTCAAAACAGTTAATACAGCCAGTCTTTTCCACTACACTAGGACCACCTCCGCTTTTAGTGGGTACAGATGACTTTAGCCTATGTCCAAATACTCTCACACCAAAAGACATTTGTTTATAAAACCAAAGTAATCTCTTAAAGGACTTTGGAGGTTATTTAATGAAGTGTTTCCCAGTCTTCATCCTTTGCAACAACAAGAGACCCTATGGCCATTGTACTTTGAACCTTGCCTTCCTTCTTCTTAATACCTGAAATCCCCATAAAAGAGAATTTAAAAAGGTTACCAGTTCACAAAATAACTTGGGTTGTAAAACATTTATCTAGTCCAGGGGTCAACAAACTTTTTCTGTGGGGCCCGATGGTAAATATTTCAGGTTCAGCAGGCCATACAGCCGCAACTACTCAACTCTGTATGGGAGCAGGAAAGCAGCCACAGACAATACATAAATGGGTCTATGGCCATACCACCCTGAACGGGCCCGATCTCGTCTGATCTCAGAAGCGAAGCAGGGTCGGGCCTGATTAGTACTTGGATGGTAGACAATATATAAATCAGTGTGATGTTCCAATAAAACTTTATTTATAATAAAGGTATTTACGATAATAGGTATTTGGCTAGATTTGGCCTGTGGCTGGCCACAGTTTGCCTGCCCATCTAGTCCAACCTCCTACTCATACAAAAATGCCTTCTATGAACATTCCTTGCAAGTAACCGCCTGGTCTCAACTTGACTATATCCTTTCACTGAGAGAAATTCAAGTCCTTGTAGGGAAATCCATTTTATTGCTACACAGTAATCTAGCTCAATCTTCATTTCCTGGGGTCCATATGAATAAATTTACCCAAATTTCCACAAGTCAGCTCTTTGAACACTTAACAAGCTGCATTATAATCCTGCATTGACTCACTTGTCTGCTCTACTAAAATGTTAACCTTCTTCGAAGGATGGACTATACCCAGTCACTAAGCCAATCCTATTAAAACTCAGATTGCAGAACCTTTTAAGTACCTAAGTAAACTCTAATCCTTATCATATCCTCCACACTAATATTATTACTTTCCCCCTATTTTAACGATGTGGAGACAAACCAAGGGGGACTTCCACCAAGCTATCGTAACTCGTAAACACTAAAACCCGGGACAGAACCTAGATCTGATTCATATATCCACGTTTACCTTCCTAATTAACTGCATCTAGACACTCTCCAATTTGTCAGTTTCCCTTAACATGTGTGGCACCCCAAACTGAACCTAACACTCAACAAGCAGTCTAACCAGTAAAGAGACCTATCCCATGTGAGCTATCCCATGACCTTTCCCATGTGAATTGAGAGTCTACTAATTTAGTCAAGGCTACATTTGCTTTATTGACAATCCTGGTATACTATTGACTTAAATTGAGCTTAAAGGCAATTAAGATCCAACCCCTACCCTCCCAAATCATCTTCAAATAAAATGTTACCAAGACAGGTCTCTTAATTCTGTACTTGGATAACTAAATTGTTGAGTATTTTTCTCTCCTTAAACACAGGACTTCATATTTGTCCCTGTTCTTTCCAGCTGAACACTCCAATCTGTTGAGATCATCCACAGTCTTGACTTTTGGCATCTGATGTTATTAGCTCTCTTCCAGCTTTGTGTCATCTGCATATTTGACAAGCATGCTTTCTATATCTTCATCCAAGTCACTAGAAAAACGGTTGTAAAGGATGTGGCCAAGGACAGAAAACTATGACATGTTACCAGAGAAGCCTGTTTACTCCCTGCTCCAACTTTCCTTTAAATAATTAATCAAGCAAACATTTATTAAGAATCTTCAAAGTACAAGTAATTTTGAGAGATACAGGAAATTATGAGGCAGGGTCTCTGCTCTTAAGGAGCTTATAGTTTACTAATGGAGACAGCACACGCACTCAAATATAAATAACACAAAGTATAAAGAGATATGCATAATAAAACAAGATCATACACACAAGCAACTAATAATAGTGTTTGCCTTTGGGGAGGATGAGGGATACCTGGGGACTGGAAGAGGAAGGAGGCATATTTTTCACTGGATACTCTTCTGTAATGCAGAATTAAAAATTGAAGTGTGAGGGGAGATCAGATTATGGAGTCTCAGGCACAGGTTAGAGCAAATGATCTATTTATATAAGGTTCCTTTCAACGCAGAGATTTTATAAGTACAATTAAAGCACTACAGGAAAAAAACATCCAGGACACAGTTGTAGAACAAGCTTCAAATCCACCTCCTGTTTTATCAGCCAGCCCACACTTCTCCATCTTATGTACTAAGTCTTCATGAGAAATTTTATCAAATGCCTTGTTAGAATAAATTCTTAAAAGGTTGGCACCTCAAAGATTACAGAATCCTTTAAGGGCTGGGTTTTTTGTTTGTTTTTTACCTTCCTCTTACTATTTGTCCCCCATCTTGACTACCAAGTATTTTTCCAAAAGAAATACTTGGAGCTTTTTTCCTTCCTTCTCTTTCCCTCCCTCCAGGGAAAGGGAAAAGGAAAAGGGAAAAGCAAAAGGGGAAAAGGGGAAAGGGAAAAGGGGAAAGGGAAGGAAGAAACTTGTAAACCATTCCACGGACAGGGCTGGAAAAAGAATTAATTGCTTCTAGCATTTTATATATACATCTCTTGCACTTAGCACATTTCTGTTCTTATTCATTTATATGTCAGTCTTCCTTGTATAGCATTTAACTTTCTGAATTTAGAGACTGTGGGTTTTTTTTTTTAATCTCGTTAGCATTCTCAGCAGAGTTTAGCATAGACTAGATGCTAATAAATATTTGCCAAATTAAATTATATCAGTAAGATTCTAAGGAAAAAAAGAGCTCTTAAGAGAAACTACTTTGTGCCAAGGACTTTATAAATATAATCTCTAATCTTTACAACAACCCTGTAAGCCATATATCTTTATTTCTATTTTATAGATAACGGAATATTAAATAACCTAATCAAGGTCACAAAGCTTAAAAAAAAAAAAGGCAAAAGGAATGCAATACTAGTCTGACTTTAAAGAAGCATGTGTTTTTTTTACAAGAGCAGGCTTGTCTCTCCTGGGAAATGAGAGGCTGAAGAAGGCCGGGCACTGTGGCTCACACCTGTAATCCTAGCACTCTGGGAGGCCGAGGCGGGCAGATCGTTTGAGCTCAGGAGTTCCAGATCAGCCTGAGCAAGAGCGAGATCCCGTCTCTACTAAAAATAGAAAGAAATTAGATGGACAACTAAAAATATATAGAAAAAATTAGTCGGGCATGGTGGCGCATGCCTGGAGTCCCAGCTACTTGGGAGGCTGAGGCAGGAGGATTGCTTGAGCCCAGGAGTTTGAGGTTGCTGTTAGCTAGGCTGACTCCACGGCACTCTACTCAGGGCAGTAGAGTGAGACTCTGTCTCAAAAAAAAAAAAAGAAGCTGAAGAATGGAAAAAGAAAAAGCGGTAATTGAGTGGGCAGGTAGAAGAGAATTTAAGGGGAGAAACTTGGCAGATGGTTAGGAACTATATGGTAATTGTTATTAAATGTTATGATCAGAGCAGACTGGACTGGGGCTTGCAGCTATGTTTTTCCTTTGAAACCTATCGCCCCTACAAAGGAGCAGAAAAGAGTAAGTTGCTCTAAAGGAGCCTCCTACTCTTGGTTACAAGGGTTGAGAAAGCCATTTTAACCAGATGCAGGTACAGAATTCAGTATGAAATTTGTATCCAAAAACCTAGCTGCTGGTGACAACGGGACACACATTTCAAGAGGGAACAATGGGGTCTGAGCACAACTACCAGGGCAAAGTAGAAGAGGATAGATACCACTGAAAGCTGAGAGAAATAACTATAAACACGACCATTAACTTAGCTGCTTATATTCCATTGGATGGGAAATGCCCTAAGGAGCTGCACTTAGGACTATGGCTTGGTACTGTTAAATACAAAGCAGGAGTACCATCTAGCAGTAAAGGGCACTGGCTTTAGAGTTGGACAGACTGGTGTCCAAGATGAGCCTCTATTAGCTGTGTGGTGGCCTTACGCAAGTTCCAAAACCTCTGAGTATCAGAGCTTCCTTACCTGTTAAATAAGATATTAGCATCTACTCTGATGGGTTTTGGTGAGGATCTTATCAGATAGCCCAAATAAAGTTGTAAAAGCATCCAACTCACAGAAAGCACTCAACAAACACCAGCTGTTATTACTTGTTTATATAATTCTCATTAATATCTTTCCAGATTTATTTCTTTACCTTATCCAGAGACTTAATTAAACCTATCCTTAGAACCACCACCCACCAGCCAGCCTGTAATTTGGGTTAGATCTTAGTCTTAAGTGGTTTCCATACTAATTTGTACAAACAAAATGGACAAGTAAATAGCCTAAGCATTACAAAACAATTATCAATACTATATAAGGGCTGTCCAGAAAGTATCCAGCCATGTAACCATTCTCATTATATTAATAATGGCTGGATACTACCTGGACAGCCCTTTGTATAAACATTAGCACATTTGTTTCCAAAATTCAAAGATGACAGACAATCAAAAAATAAAAACATATGGCCTAGTACTGTAAACAGTGAAGACAATAATAGCTCCTTGAGGAGAGTGGAAATTCTATATACAAAGGAAAGATTTGACAGAATGACAATGGTTAAGTCTTCTCAGTTTGTCTCCGTCAACCTCAAAACCACCTCAGCAGAAAATAATAGGAAGCCACACAATTGTGTGTATTCCTGCTAAGACCACCCCTCCTCCAGCCTAGCACTTCCTCAGTGGAATATAAGGGGAAGAAAGGAAGGTAAGCTCGACCTGCATATCTGTCTCCCTATAACGAATGGCCTGAGAGACTAGTCTCAATACAAAGGTTATCATTAAAACTAATTATCTACCACCCTCTGAGACACGTGGCTACTTAAATGTAAATCTTAACTAGAATTAAGTATAATTTAAAATTGAATTCCTCAGTCCCATGAGCCACATTTCAGATGCTCAATAGCTACATGTGGTCATCATATTTGACATCACAGATGTAGAACATTTCTATCTACATCCCATGGGGTGAAGGTAATAATAATAGGAGGAAGGAAAAGGGAGGAGGGTGGAGGCAAGAGGAGGGAAAAGGGAAGAGGAAGAAGGAAGAAAAAAGAAAGTCCTATGGGCGGGTGCTGTTCCTTTAAGAGATAACCAGGACTAATCCTACCACGCCTTAACTCTCCCTTGGGCACTACAACAAATCCAAGCCTCCCCTGGCATCCTTCATCACCTGAATTCTTATCCCCACATGACTCTAGTCTGTCACTGGAGGAACTTTTCTAATACAACTCAATCTCCCACTTCTACCCTCAAAGTAAGTCTGCCCTCTGGAATTATATCAGTGATCAGCAAAATCCCCGACGTTCTCAACCTCCTCTGTGGAAGTTTCCTCCAACTCCTTCCTCTAACTGAAAGAAAGCTGTCCTAAGGATACTGCTTCTTCTTGTTTCTTCTCAAGTATCGGATGTTTCTTCTTCCATACAACAGAGTGCTACCGTACCCGGAGTGGGATAAGTATCCTCCTCACATGACTGCTTCCAGACTACTGGAAAAATTAGTCTGGAGCACAAACCATCGTGTTACTCACTCACCACCCCGACTTCATCCTGAAGTAATAATCTACTATCCTCCTGGCCACTCCCTGTCCTACCACTTCTGCCATTCGCTGAAAATTCTAATACACTGCTTATCATCTTTCTCCTCATCACTCTTGCCATCATTCTTGGTGACGTTAATGTCTACACATTAGACTGAACTATATGAAATTGCAGTTTTTGTAGGTTCAACCCAAGACATGATCTATCCAATACTCTGGCCCCTCAGTTCCTTGACCTCTTGGTTATCTACTCCCATGGATCATACCATCATAGCCTCTTCAAGTCAGGTTCTGAGAGAGAAGTAAGCCCAATGCTCTGAGGCCGTGGCCTGGTACCATCCATGGCCTGTTAGGAACCAGGCTGTGCAACACCACCTGAGCTCCACCTGCCCCTCACCTCCATGATCGGTCCATGGAAAAATTGTCTTCCATGAAACTTAGGAACTCGGCTAGTGAAGTTTCATCCGTATTAACATCCGTTCCCCATTGCTTACATCACTGCCTGAGCTCCACCTCCCCACTTGCTGGTTCATGGAAAAAATTGTCCTCCATGAAACCAGTCCCTGGTGCCAAAAAGTTTGGGGACTACAGTCCCAAGGCATCCACTGTATGTTATCAATCAACTTCTGTCCTCTGCATCTAGAATGGTACCCAGCTATGTAGTATTCTTGGGAGAATTATGGAAACAGTCAATTCATTTACTAAATTCTGTGGTTCTGATGAGGAACCCTGGTTAAGCCTATTATCAATAACCGTGCCATTTCCCTGATCTCAATTTTAGACGTCCATTCTCTCTGATCACCACCACCTATCTTTTCCAACTCACTGCTTCTTATGTTCTTACTCCAATCATCCTTCAGCCTTACTGGACGTCTAATCTTAGACTATCGCTGTTTCACTATCTATAACCCTGTCATGTCCTCACGTTCCTTCTCAGCTTAGATCACACAGTTATCCTATTAACAATCTCCTTGAATATTCCCTCAACTTCTTTCTATTGTATTCTCTGGCAAAATCCAACTTTGGTTGACTCCAACCCTCCACTTATTATGTGCTCCTACCTGCCAAATGTGGCAGGGAAAAAACATACATAATAATGTAGACTGGGCTCACTTTTTACTTAAGATCGCAATCCCAAGTGCTCCCTAAGATCTGCCTACCAATCTAACATTTCCCTAATCAGTTCATTCTTCTCCCCTCCTAGATAACTATTTCATATCTTCACCATCCTCAAACCTCCAATATCCATCCTGACTCCTGTATTGCCATTCTTTGTTTTAACAAATAATAATTTTATTGAGATATATAATCCATATGACCATAATTGACCCATTTAAAGTCTATTATTCAATGGTTTTGGGTCTATTCACAGTTATGCAACCATCACCACAATCAATTTTAGAATATTTTCATCATTCCAAAAAGAAACCTCTACTCACTAGCAGTCATTCTCCATTTTTCCTCAAACTCCCAGCCCTAGGCAACCACTAATCTGTTTTCAGTCTCTGTGGATTTGCCCATGCTGGGTATGTCATATAAATGGAATCATACAATATGTAGGCTTTTGTATCTGACCTCTTTCACTTAACGTATGTTTTCAAAGTGTATCCATGTTGTAGCACATATCAGTACTTCATTTCTTTCTTTCTGTAGTGGCTGTACCATGCCCACCAACAATGTACTAGGGTTCCAATTTCTCCACATCCTTGCCAATGAGTATTTTCCTTCCTTCCATCCATCCATCCATTTATTTATTTAGTCATCCTGGTATGAACTTACCCTGGTTTTCATTTGCATTTCCCTGATGACTAATGATGTTGAGCATCTTTTCATGTCCTTACTGGCCATTTGAATATCTTCCTTGGAGAAATGTGTATTCAAGTCCTCTGCCCACTTTTAATTGGCTTTTTGTCTTTTTGTTGTTGAGTGGTTAAGAGTTCTTTATACATACATCTCAGATATATGATAGGCGAATATTTTCTCCCATTCTGTAGGTTGTCTTTTCACTTTCTTTATAGTGTTCTTTGATGCACAGAAGCTTTTTTATTTTGATAAAGCCCAATTTTTTTTCCTTTTGTTGCTTGTGTGATGTTTTATCTAGGGCTCTAATGTCAAATCTATGGCTGTGAAGTTTTGCCCCAAGACAGTTTATTTTTTATTGTTAAAATTTTTATTTTCAGAGATGGGGTCTCACTATGTTGCCCAGGCTGAACTCAAACTCCTAGGCTCACACAATCCTCCTGACTCAGCCTCCTGAGTAGCTGGAATCTCAGGTGCGAGACACTATGGCCAGCTATCAAAGTTTTAGTTCTTACATATAGGTTTTTGATCTATTTTCATATACGGTGTGAGGTCCAACTTCATTCTTTTGCATGTGGATATTCAGTTGTCCCAGCACTATTTGTTGAAAAGACTGTTCTTCCTCATTGAATTGTCTTGTTATCCTTGTCAAAAATCAATTGCCCATAAATGGTTTCATTTTTAGACCCTTAATTCTGTTCCATTGATCTATATATCTACCCTTAAGCCAGAACCACATTGTCTTGATTAGTAAGTTGTAAAATTGGGAAATAACTCTGAAATAACTCTTGAAACAGAAAGGCCCTATCTGCCTCATTCCATTCAATAAATAAATTCTTGTTCTCTTAGACCTGATAATCTGATAGTCTCTAACTCAAAAATCCTATATGATTATGTTGATAGTCCCTAAATATAAATCCTTACAACAACCCTAACAAGATAAGCATTGCTGGGTCCATTTTAAAGATGAGCAAATAAAGACTTAGAGGCTTCAAGCCTATAAATACCTGTTCTGGGATATGATTCCAAGTCTGTTGGACCCCAAAGCCAGCACTGCAATACCAAACTATCTTTGTTGCTGCAGAAAAGCCACAGAGGTCCCCTACCCCTACTCAAACTGTAGCAATTTCTTTCAAGCATAGAGATAAGCTTGCTTTTTTAAGAGGTTTATCTTCACTTAACCAATTTCTACTAGTACTGCATATAGTATTTATAGCTCAATCTTTTTAACAGCTGAAATTTTTATTTAAGCAATTTGACTATATATCTAAAACTTAAAAATAATTCTTATCTTCTGAACCATGAATTATAGTTTGGAAATCTACTCTGAAGAAATCACCTGAATTTAAATGAGATTATACGAACAAAGACTGCAATTCCCAACCCTGGCGCCATGGACCAGTAAGGGCAGGTGGCCTGTTACGGACCAGGCTGCACAGCAGGAGGTGAGTGGCAGGAGAGCAAGCAAAGCTTCATCTGTATTTATAGTCACTGTCTCCCATTCCCTCCAGATGGGACCACCTAGTTGTAGGAAAACAAGCTCAGGGCTCCTACTGATTTTGCTTTATGGTGAGTTATATAATTATTTCATTATATATTACAATGTAATAATAATAGAAAATAAAGTGCACAATAAATGCAATGCACCTGAATCATCCCAAAACCATTCCCACCATCCCCTGGTATGTGGAAAAATTGTGTTCCATGAAACCAGTCCCTGATGCCAAAAAGGTTGGGGACCACTGGACAAAGCTGTTTTATCCAAGCATTATTTACAGCAATAAAAATTTAAAACAACCCAAAGTTCAAAAACAAGATGAAATACTATACAAGGATTCAAAATAAATACTGAAAGAAAATACAATATACCAAAATATTAATCATAATTTGGAGGAGGGAAAATTTGGTTTGGGGGTAATCATTTTCTTCTTTATACTTTTCTATATTTGTGAAATTATTTCAATGAACATGTACCACTTTTATAATCTAAAAAAATTGTTTAAATATTGAGAGGCACTTCTAATGAAATAACAAATCTACATAATGAGCACCAATGACCAGTAGGTAAAAGCTGGTGGTGAACTTTCTAATGGATGAATCCCACTGAACAATCTTAAAATCATAAAAAGAAAGATAACTAGATAGTATCTGCCTCCCAATCTGATGTAATATGAATTATACAATACCACCTATGAAGTTCCCTGCCCAAGCCTCTGGCTGACTTCAGAACCACTCATACACTAAACAGACTCCAGTTAAGAATGAAAGAACCAAAGTGAGATTTGAACTGCCTCCTCAAACAAGAGTTCACAGTTTGAATGCAACCCAGTTAACTATCTGATAAAACAAGCAACAAAAAATAATACTCTTCAGAGGAATAAAACAGATTCTAGAATACAATATAGCATTCACAACATCAGGATACAATCCAAAATAACTTAACGTAAAAAGAGAATGAAAAAATGTGACCTGTTTTCAATAGTAACAACAATCTGAACAACAATTTGAATTATCACAGATTTCTTATTAGAAACTATGGAGGCCAGAAGACAGTGGAACAAAATCTTTAAAGTGCTGAGAGAAAAGGAAAAAACATGCCCCAAACCTGTCAATCTCATATTTTATATACAATGAAAATATACTTCAAGAATCAAGGTGAGATCAAGATATTTTCAGACAATCAGAATGCTAAGGAAATTTGTTACCAGTAAACCTACAAGAAATGTTACGAGCAGTTCTTCAGGCTGAAGGGAGATGATACCACATGGATACTCAGATCATTAAGAAGAATTCAAGAGCATCAGAAATGGTAAATATCTAATAAATATGAAGGATTATTTCCTCTTAATTTCTTTAAAATACACAGGATGGTTTAGAGATAGGTTTTGTTTAAAATACTTTTTTTTTTATTTCAGCATATTATGGGGGTACAGATGTTTAGGTTACGTATGTTGCCCTTGTCCGTCCCCCCCCCCCCGCCCCCCGCCGCAAGTCCGAGCTTCAAGCGTGTTCATCCCCGGGATGGTGCGCATCGCACTCTTTGTGTATGCATATACCTGTCCCTTCCTCCCCCCTCCCCGACATCCAATAAATGTTATTCTTTTTTTTTTTTAATGTAGAAAACAAAAATGGAACATTTATTCGTAACTCAAAAGACACTAAGCAGGTAGGGTAAGAAATTAAATATAAACACAGCATGTTCCACCCCAGCCCTGTTTCTCCAATGTTGCATGCTCAAATGGAATCTTGGAGAGAAGACCTGGACAAGAGGACCTATCAGTGACATCTCCGGTCTGGACTCCTGCTGCATCTTCGGCCACCTCTACTCTTGCCCTTGGGTGGACCCCGGACAAAACACCAGTCAACACTGATTGCCTGTCCCATCAAATCCTGGCCATTGATTCCCTCCATAGCAGCCTGGGCCTCCTTGAATGTTTCACACTCAGCTAGAGCATACCCCTTCAGGTATCCTGTTCGCCTGTACAGACTGAGGTGGATGTTTTTTATTTCCCCATATTCTGCGAATTTGTCATGGATGTCTTCCTCAGTGGCTTCCTCACGGACTCCAGTGACAAAGAGAATCCAGCCTTCAACAGAGCGCTGTGGCCCGGGGTTCGTCGCCATCCTGCTCCACGCTGTCATAATCCTCATGCATCCGCGCTCGGGACCCCTCTTCGGAGCCAAAGCCGCGGCCCTTCCGTTTTTTCGCTTTTTCTTTCAGTTTGTGAATGCTCTCGTCCCCATCCTCATCCATGGCGAAATCCTCGCCCCCCGGCCTCGTGAAGATCCAGCACATCTGCCATCTTGCCTTCGATCGAGTTCTCATAAATGTCATTCTTATATGTGCACTTACATGTTGATCAGTTAATACCAATTTGATGGTGAGTACACGCGGTGCTTGTTTTTCCATTCTTGGGATACTTCACTTCGCAGAATGCGTTCCAGCTCTATCCAGGAGTATACAAGAGGTGCTATATCACCATTGTTTCTTAAAGCTGAATAGTACTCCATGGTATACATACACCACATTTTATTAATCCACTCATGTATTGATGTATTGATGGACACTTGG